>ML776562.1:1525451-1543473 GCA_009831015.1 Picea engelmannii
AAGGATTTTCAACCATTTATTTGTAGGTCAAGAGGATGAAGCCAAAGGATTTCTAGGCAAAGTGATCAACGAGAGCTTGATGAATAATCTGAAGGTTAGGGACATTGGCCAAAAGACTTAAGAAAAAAATAAATCAAGTAGAGAGTGATGAAAACACTCTCAAAAATACAATTTCATTTTGATTTCTAACATCTGGCTCCAACTGGGATGGAGACCTCTCTGCGAGGCTCCAAGAACCTAGTAGTTCCAATCGCCTTGTCTATTGGGCTATGGAGTCATCTGGCCTATGAAACCAGTCTCTGAAAACTCTCAAGACCTGTCTTTATTTACAAAATCTAACTGATATTTCTGCTGCAAATTGGAAGAAAAGAAACACTCGGGCAACGAGCTTATTTCCTACCCTACTCTACTCTAACCAACTCTGCAATTTGGTTAGGTAAATGTTGACTTCCATAACAACCATTCAAGCAATTTTAAAATTGAAGAAACCTTGTCTCTGCCACTGATCAACAACTAATGTTTGAAATGTAACAACAGTGATAAGAATTCATTCAAGACATCATACTCACTCAGAAATGTTGATGAGTTTAAAAAATATGAAATCTTCAAGTTCTTTGAAATGTAGAATTCCATGAAGGCTGCCACCAGATCTTTTAAGACAAGATCAGAAAAATGTTGATCCACGGAGAACTCTTGCTCATCCATGACTGTTCCTCTAGTATAAGAATGATCATCTTCTTGTTCCTTTGAGATCAACTCATGATCATCAAAAACTACATTTTCCTCATTAGAATAGTGCTCAGAAGATGATCATAGAGCAGTGTTTAAATGACAAGGACTATGATTAGCTAGAAACATGCAATTTCCTATACAGTCATCAGTGACCATAAGCTCAATCCGGTTTGCAAATTGATCATAAAATTCTGACTCATACTTGTTTCTAGAGTACTCAACAAATAATGAATAATTCTGACCTGAATTTGAAATAAAATCACATGCTTGCTGTTGTTCCAAATCCTCTTCAAACCCATTACCTTCCTGCTCAAATTATGAACCATACTCACAGTTCACTTGTTTATGTGTTTGTAAATTTTCAGAGTAAACCCACTCTCTGATCCTCCTGGAAGCATGGATGTTCTTCTCTACTTCTTGAGCATATTCAAACAAGTTCCTTAAGGATGAGGACTTCCTTTCTAACAGGAGAAGAACTAAATCTAAATGCTGAGCCATAACATAGTACATCATGGAAACCATCTTAGAAGGTTTAATTTCTAGGGGTAGGCTGCAATACAAGCTGTAAAATCTTCGATTAAAAGAAGACATAACTTCATTTTTTTCCCTTCTCAAAGTAGTGAACTCTTGTAGGTATTGATCAAATGACTTGTTCTCACCCCAACACTTTAAAAAAGTGTTGCATAATTCAATCCAGGAACCAATGGAGTCAACTCCCAAACCCTTGAACCATAAAACAACATCTCCTAACAAGGATTTGGAGAACAACCTCATGGTAACATCCTCATGAACTATCTCAAACTGATCAATAAAGTTTTCGAAGGCCTCCACTTGCCTCTCAGCTTTAACATGATCCTCTCCAGAAAACCAAGGGAAGTACTCGAAGAAATCAAGAGGAAAAGGATGAATATGATATGGAAGCCTTAAAGGTTTGAACATCTTATCTTTGATTTGAGTTTGAAAACTAGTGGGCTGGATATGAGGTTTAACAAGATGATGGCAAGGTTCAACAGTAACAACAGAAGGTGATGAAACTTGAGAAGGCCTATCGATTTCATGATTGATTTCAATATAGAGTTCATCCTTGTGAATAGGCTAAGGTGAAGGTATCAAATCAACATCTACAACACATGCATAAGGCAGGTCTTCTTCTTCCAAGGATGGATATATAAAATAAGATTGATGATCAACCGAATATACAAAACACAAGATGATCCTTTTAATTCGTGAAGGGAAAAGTAAAAATGAGTTGATAAAGAGAAACAATAGCTCATGAAGAAGGCTCATAAAATGATACATGGTCATCTTTATGTCAACAAGATCCTCCCCAGTGGAGTCTTTGATTGTGGAGTTGCCAAGTAGATGATTACAATCAATTTTCTGTATCCCTCTCTTGTCTACCATCAAGAGCTAGATCTATGTTGTTATTCCTAGGGAACTCTTCAATATGCTCAAATCCTTCCTCGACAACGACGCCATTTATGTTATCACTCCAAAAGTCACCCTAGACTGTAGTCAGGTGAGCTTGGTAACATCAAAATATTTGTAAATGTAAATGAGTTTTTAAAAGGTCAAATGGACAAGACTCAAAATAATAAGGTTTTAAATCAGAAAGCTGGGCTAGAATGCACAAGAAAATGAGGTCTTGATTAGCTTTAGTCAGTTGTTTAAGGATACCTATGAGTAGAGGGAAGACTCGGTGAGAAGAATGAACAAGTCTTCTCTAAGCATCAGGCCTTCTAGCATCTAGGTGAAGAAAAAGATCAGTCACAAGATCCTCTTGAAACTAAACTTTAAACCCTGAAAACATTTACAGTAGAATCATAATCAAACATCCCTTATAATACAACTATAACATCTCACAAGTATCCTCCATTAATGAACATTCCTAGTAAGAAGAAATAAGGAAATGAAGAGAAGTTGACTTCCATTAAAAAAAAATTCTCAGGTCTAATACATAACGAGAGAAAAATCTACTGAGTCAAAAATATTACAATTCGAGAGCCTTAGCTCAAACATTCAAACCCCCTTCAACATTTGGAATATGTCTTTATAACAAAAAAGGAAAGGAAACAACTAGAGGTTTGAGCTGGCCTTCCTCAAATCGTATTCTTCAAGAAACATCTATCCATCTAACACTTGTGCTAACAATTATTTAACAAACTGCTATAAAAAGGAAAAATGTTGGCAACCAATCCAACATGATTTAAATGACATGGTCTTCCTTGATATTCATTGATGCGCCTCCTCTTGCATTCCAAGTGTACTACAGAGGTGGTAATTTGTTATCATGTTTCCAACTATTATCTCAACCATTCTCCACATCATCAGCCACCTAAAAGAGTAATGAATTCGAACTCCTTGATTCCAGGTGCTAGCTGGTAATATCATTTGGTAGTTCTTTTGGTGTATCTATGTGCAAACTTCGTCTCTGCCAGAAATTCAGTAGCGAACTTAGGTAGCGCACTGTGGAATCCAAAGTGCGTAGGAGAGTTGGTAGCACACTGTGAAATTCACAGCGCCTAGGAGAGTTGGTAGCGCACTGTGAAATTCACAATGCCCAGGAGAGTTGGTAGCACCCAGGAGAAATCACAATGGCCAGGATATTTGGCAGTGCATTGTGAAATTCGTAACACACTCCCCTCTACACTTCCATACATGAAAATGGTGGAATGTGTGAGAAATTGGGAACACCATCACAGACCCTGCAACTATAGAATCTTTAAACAACATTGCATTGACATCTCATCGTGACACCTTAGCGTTTCTGCGTTTGGATTGACTTGTCAATTTGTACATGATCATCCTGATATAAGGCTGCCATTTAAATGTCGTGGCCTAATGTTATAACAATGCCTGTAAATTTCGTTCCATGTTAATAATGGCACCTGCGCATGCATCCTGCAAATCAGGGATTTGCAACTTCATTGAGCACCGAACAACTGGAATGTTGGCTTAATTTATGGCTTGAATTTGAGTTGAATGCGCATCTAGCATGTAGGATGGTATGACATGTAAACATGACTCGGAATTGTCATATGTGATATAGCTTAGTTTTAAGGGAAATTAGAAGTAAGACACTTAAGCACACACACCCTTTTTGATTTTGTTTTAGTTAATAAATATATATAATAAACATAATTCATAAACTACAAAATAGTTTAGAAAAAACATTGTATTTGATTTTGTTTTATTTAATAAATATATATAATAAACATAATTCATAAACTACAAAATAGTTTAGAAAAAACATTGTATATATATATATATATATATATATATATATAACATTGTTTTTTTTATAATAAAAGTTTTTTTTATGACAAACTTATCATAAAGATTTGACAGACTTCAATAAGGATTTTTAACCATTTATTTGCAGGTCAAGAGGATGAAACCAAAGGATTTCTGGGCAAAGTGATCAACGAGAGCTTGATGAATAATCTGAAGGTTAAGGACACTGGCCAAAAGACTTAATAAAACAATAAATCAAGTAGAGAGTGATGAAAACACTCTAAAAAATACCAGTGCATTTTGATCGCTAACACATATACCCATAACTTGACCTGTAGGGGATTTGTAGTGTACCTCAAATTTGTCATAATTTTTTTTTTCTCTTCTTAGGGACATTAATTTTCAATTCCTTAAACAAACTTATAATTAAAAGAAAGTATCCTTCTATCTCCATTGTTAAACTCTGATAGGTTTGCTTAAGTTATGAATGTCAACGATGACATTACTACCCAGCCTTACACACATTGAACAGAGTTTCCTAAATAGACAGACCCCACAATCTAACATTTTTCTTTCAATTTTAAGTCATGCTAAAATTCATATGTAGATATATGTCTATACGTTGTATTAGCTTAGAACTATATTAGGCTTAGGACTTAGGGTCCTAACTCTCCTCTAGCAACACACTTCCATACCTGCGTGCAAGGTTAGAGTCAAGGACTATACGAACAAAACTCATATATCATACATAACGTATTGGGGTCGGGGTTATACACCTTGGTGAAGTGTTGGTTTAACATAAGGTGTTTGGCCTTTCTTTGTATGGCCAAAGTCATCAAAAAACATTCTCGATAATTTGTTGGTTGGGTAAAGATCTTCCAGTCACTAATCGACATAATGGTTTTCTGGTTAGAAAAAAAACCTACGCTAACAATTCGTTTAACTCTACCTAATATAAACGATGTCTAAACTAAACGATGAGCTAACTGGAATGGTAGAAGTTAGAGGTTAATAGTTTCCATATCATAGAATTACGAGGGAACTACCCTTTACTTCGTAACCCATTAAATGTGAAAGGAAATTTTATGTCAGTCGAGAGTTAAACCTCCGACCCGACCATTAACGAAGGTATTGTGTATGTGAAAAAAGAGGGCCATCACCTGACCCTTCGTCCAACATGAGCATGCCAACTTAGTTCCATCACATGGCCCACGCCTCCCATTATACCATCAACATTCACTCTGCTTGGTGTGAGTCCTTTAGGGTTACAGTAGTTTTACTTTTGTCATTCTTGTGAAGTTATTCTGAAGTTAGCTCTGCGTTTTTCTTTTTGTTTTCTCGACCTGGGGAAGTGGCGGCTTGGAGAACTTCCCTGGACTATTCTCACTACTGGTAAGTGGCTTCACTATCATTTTACTTTATACTTAATCTTTCTACAAGGTCTTCGACATTCTGCTCTTTGTGTTTCCTTTTCTTTAATTAAACCTTCTCTCAGTCGATGTTAGCTAGACTTTGATGGTGGTATTTGACCTACGACTTTTAAATTCAATGTTTGTAATTTAAATAATGTATTCAGCCTTTTCTCGTTATACGAATTATGTAATTCAGACTTCACAGTGAATGTCGTCTGTCTATTTCTTTCCTGAAGTGTTTCGATTTGTTTGATTTGGTACTCAATGCTAATGATGGGACCCTGTGATTGTGAGGGTACCCATCAGGAAGTCTTGGGCCCCTCTCCCCCTTCGGTCTGGGACGTTACTCAACCCAACACGATAGGGAATGGATATCAAATTCCTCAATCACAAGTTAAGTGTGACTCTGCATAACCCTTCCTATTACTAATTGTTTTTATTTTAAGTTATATTCATCTTATCTCTGTTGAACAATTTTAATGGTGTCTGTGAAATCTTGTGCAGGGATTGCAACCATGTGTGAGTTGTGGATGCCAATCCTTACCACATGCATAATAGGTATTCAAGTTCCCTCTCTCCCCTCTCAAGGAGTTCCCTAGGCAGCTAAGGATTAATAATATTTAATCTTAAAAAGTTATCTCTGTGGGTGAAGATTTGTTTTATTTAATGATAGTTGATTCTTTATCTCTGTAACTTACTTTTATGGCAGAGTATGAGGATCGAACCTTAATATTGTATATTCGTAAGACTGATGTATATCGAACATTTCTATATCATTAGTTGAAAAGAAGTTGATTGAGATGGGAATACGAACATATCCTTTTGAATCCTAGCCTGTTCTTCTAACCTTTCTGGAATGAATAATATTATGAATAATATTATTAATAATAATTCTATTTTGACCCCTTCCAATTTATTTTGGATCTAGTAAAGGAATTTGATTGATCCCGTATTTATTCCTGTGGCCTTACTTTCAAATTTTTATTACAGTAAATCTTAGGAATATAGAATGGAAAGGTTCTCGACGAATATTCTTCAGTTCTTTTTGATCACTACTGTAACGTTTTATTCAGAATTGTAAAATGGCAGTTTGAGTCGTTCGTTTTCTTTCCGAATTGTATTGAGTCTATGCTATAGATAATTAAAAGGGTCTGAGGCTATCCGTGTAGTTAGAACTGTATGTGTAACTTAAAGATATGACTCTGTAATTACATCCATGATGTTCCCTTTATATATAAGGCCATTCCTTTTGGTACTTTATTTGTACAGTTGGTTTCCACATAACTGTTAGAAAAATTTACATATTAACTATATAATATGTGTACAAATATATATAATTATATATTACCATTTCTATTATAGGAATCAATTCAAACGATTGTGTCGATTGGAAAACATAAATACCTATAAGCATAACTATATCCCTATATCTATATATATACATATTTCGTGAATTCCTGTCATAGTAGAGTTTCATCTTGATTTTGGGTTTTTAATATGTACATAAATGTAAATCTCAGTTAAGTACGATGGCTCTGTGTATTTACCTATAGAAAATAAAATCTCATATATATATCTACATAATTCAGTTCCACTCATATAACGCACACATATAGTTTACACAACAAAAAATACAATTAGCTGGGGTTTACCCTATAGTCTTTATCCCATCACAACATAAATCTAATGGTAATGATGTTCACTCAACAATATAATCCAACATAAATAATCCATTCAGAACTAGTTTTTGAGACATTCTGTTAGTCCTTAAATTCAATAATATTCAATTAGATTTTCATCCATGGCACTACTTCTATTCAGAATTAAATAGATACATCCTACCAATTACTAAACCATATAACATTCAACCAGAGAATAGAGTATGATGAAATATTTGAACAGTTATCGAATAACAAATGGAACAACCACGTTCCTCCCAACCTTATAACATAACAACCAAATCACTTGTCCCGTTCTCCCCCTAGCCTGACCATGAATCCATGAGTGCTAACTCAGAACTTCTCCTCAACAAGAGTCCTTCAGTTTTCAGCAACTCCTCCCTTGCCTCACACTCAACAATAATGTTCATAACAACAAGAGATGAATTCTTTTTCCCAACATACTAGGCAAATTCCTACCTCCTCTCATATGCCATATATGCAAAGTCAGTTTTCGCAGCTTTCCAAATCCCTAATTTTCAGGGGCTGCCAATGGACAAATTCTTGATTTTCCACTTGTAACAATCATCCCTGAGGTAGTTCCAACATGTTTCCCACTCATGGAGTCATGGTCAACTGATTTCAACATGGTTGTTCTATTTTTCCTTCAGCAATAATTATAAAATATTTTGTTTCATACAAGTGTCATAGTCAACTAGTTAGTTGGGTCAAATGAGATCTCTGACCAACAGTCATAATCATTAATTACAATTAACTAAATTCAAAATTGGGAATTTCCATAAAGGGCAAAAATTTTCCAATTTTGAATTTACCAAAAACGAAATAATTTTCCTAAGAAATTTCAAACTTAAAAATAATTTATTTTTGGGGATGTCACATCCTTTCCCCCTTCAATAAAACACTGTCCTCAATGTTCATTCCTTTCTTGGAACATGATTATATGATATTTCTACAAATCTCCCTCCAACTCCCAAGTGGCCTCCTCATAGATAAAGTTCTTCCATTGCACCTTTACCTGAGTGATGGCTCTTTTCTGAAGTGATATTTCTCTCCAGTCTAGAATGCATAGAGGTTTCGCTTGGAACTCACCTTCTAGTTCCACCTGCACCAAATTCCAATCGATCATATGAGTAGGGTCATGAACACAATTCTTTAACAAAGAAACATGAAATACATTATGAATTTTTAGATTGGATGGAAGTGCAAGTTGGTATGCTACGGGTCCAATTCGAGCTAATATCTTGAAAGGCCCGCAAAACCTAGGTGCCAACTTGGCACAGTTCCCTAGCTTTAGTGAACCTTTCTGGGCTTTGAATTTAAAATAGATGTGGTCTCCCACTTGAAATTCCAAGTGTCTTCTTTTCTGGTCCGCGTAACTTTTCTGTCTGTCCCGTGCCTCTTTTAAGTTCTATTGTACTTTTATTACCGTGCTCTCCATTTATTGGAGCATCTCTGGTTCAACCATGAGTCTTTCAACAGGTTTATCCTAGCTAATTGGAGTCATACACTTTCTGCCGTACAATACCTCGAAGGGGCTCATTTTAGCCGAAGTTTGGTACCCATTGTTGTATGCAAATTCTACCAAGTGCAGGTAGTCTTCCTACTTGCTTGGTTTTGTTCTTACGTACATGCAGAGCATATATTCTATGATTTGGTTTGTTCGTTTAGTCTGTCCATCCATTTGTGGATGATAACTCGTGCCGAAATTCAAGTTAGTATTTAACCCTGCAAACAATTCTTTCCAAAAACAAGATGTAAATTTTACGTCTCTATCTGAAATCACCATTTTAGGAATGCCATGCAGTCTAAAAATTTATTTCATGAATATTTCAACAATTTTAATATCTTTAAAAATAGACTTTACAGGAATAAAGTGTGCAGACTTACTAAGTTTATCGATTACCACCATAATTGAATCATTCTGTTTCTGAGTTCTAGGAAAACTTGTAATAAAGTCTAGTGATATAGTCTCCCATTTCCATTCCGGCACCGGTAAGGGCTGTAATAGGCTGGTCATGGATGATTTTAGGGGCTAAATTTCACTCATGGGCTAACTTTCCATGGTTTTTCCAAAAACGAGATTCGCTATTTTAAAAATGATTCGCCCAAATTCTATAAGATAAAATTATTTTACCTTAAAAATCGCCAAAATTTTATAAATACTATATTAAATCCTTAGAAATTTGAACATTTGTACAAAAATATCGCCAAACATTTATAGTTGTCATATGAAGGATTAGTAATATTCGCCAAGCTTTCTACATTTAAAAATAAATTTCCATCCTTAAAATCATCCCTGAGGCTGGCTATATGTTGGTGTTCAGATTTTACCTGCTGACAATATTGACACTTAGCTAAGTATTCCGCTGTTTCTCCCTTCATATTAGGCCAATAAAATAACTTTCTTAGTGCTGTTATCATTTTCTGGTATCCTGGATAACCAAAATATGGTTTCTTATGAACTTCATCCAAAACTTCTAACTTTAACTCTGCCGAATCTGGTATGTATATTCTGTTTTTAAATCGTAGTAGACCATTTTTGTCAACACTTAGATCTATTTTGTATGAATTTCCTATAGTGTTCTGTAATTCTGCCATTGTTTGAGTGTAATTTTTTTCGTTATTACCTGCAGCCTTCATCCTCTGTTCAAGATCGCTTTCTGCCCCGCTAATGTTTATTTCAAACAACCCATGAACTCTTCTGCTCAAGGCATCAACTACTTTGTTTTCCTTACCCTTGATATGTCTTACCTCAAAGTCAAATTTTCTCAAGAAGGCTAGCCATCTTGCTTGCCTTGCATTAAGGTCCGGCTGACTAAACAAAAATTTCACACCACTGTTATCTATCAATAATAGAAATCTTCTACCCATTATGTAGTGTCGCCACATTTTGAAGGCGTGTATTAAAACTGCCAAATCTAAGTCATGAGTGACGTAGTTTTGTTCGTGTTCCTTTAGTTTTTAGGACTCATAACAAATAACCTGTCCTTGAGTTAGGAAACCACCTAGTCCTTCTTTACTCACGTCTACACAGACGATGAAGTCTTTGTCTAGATCTGTACCTTTATAATGGGTGCGGTCATTAATAATTCCTTTAACTTATTAAAACCGTCTTGACATTTTTTTGACCAGTTAAACTTGGTCCCCTTCTTTTGAAGTGATGTAATAGGGTATGCAATTTTGGAAAATCCCTCTATAAATCTGCGGTAATATCCTGTGATTCCCATGAATGACTGGATGCCCGCTACGTCCTTAGGTATCGACCATTCCATGATGGCTCTTATTTTCTTAGGATCGACTGTAATGCCTTCTGCAGATATGACATGTCCTAGGTACTGTATTTTCTTCTGATAAAAATCACACTTATCAAATTTAGCATACAGTTTGTGCTTCCTTAAAGTTTGTAGAACTATCCTTAAGTGCTCTTCGTGTTCTTTTTCTGTTTTAGAATATACCAGAATATGGTCAATAAATACCAACACAAATTTGTCCAAGTACTGACTGAAAATACTGTTCATTAAACACATAAACATGGCTGGCGTGTTAGTGAGTCCGAAAGGTATAACCACCAATTCGTAAAGTCCATATCTTGTTGGAAAAGCTTCTTTACTTATGTCCTCATCCTTTATCCTAACTTGGTGATAACCAGATCGTAAATCCAATTTCGAGAAAATCTTTGCCCCACCTACTTGATCGAACAAATCATTTATCCTAGGTAAGGGGTACTTGTTCTTAATAGTCATCTTGTTTAATTGTCTGTAATCGATACATAATCTCAGAGTTCCATCTTTATTTTTCACAAAGAGGACTGGTGATCCCCATGGGGAAACACTCGATCTGATATATTCTTTGTCCAATAATTCCTGCAGTTGAATTTTTAGTTCAGTTAATTCTGGAAAACTCATTCGGTAAGGTGCTTTAGAGATAGGGGCTGAACCAGGTAGTAGGTTGATAGAAAAGTCTATCTCCCTCCGTGGGGGTAATTCAAGTATCTCATCAACAAACACATCTATGAAATCATACAAAACGACAAAATCCTCTAAGTTGGGTTTATTTTCTTTTTCTAACAGGTTTGTTACTTGGATGGCATAAAATTGACAATCATTTCTCATGCATTTCTTGAATTTCATTGCTGAAATTTGTCTAACTAATACTGGTTTTTGTATACCTTGAACTATCCTAGTAGTGTCATTTTCGTCTTTATACTTAAGTGATTTTTCATAACAATCTAGCACTGCTTTATGCCTTTTTAACCAATCCATTCCGATAGTTACATCATAATATCCTAGCGGTAGAATGCTCAGATTTGTCTTTATGTTTTGACCACCTAAACTGAACTCATAATAAAAAATAAAGTCGACAACTTTTCTTTTCATTCCCGTTGCTAGTTGTACTAGCGAAGATTTTGCGTGTCTTATTTTCTTAAGTTTATTTGACTCCACTATACCGGGAGTGATATAACTTAATGTACCTCAAGGATCAATTAAAACAAAAATTTGAGTGTTATTGATTTTACCTTCAATTTCCACTGCAGAGGACTGGTGGTCAGCTTGTTGGCCATCCGCGGCTGCATTGATCTGATGTAAGCTTCTGCCTACATTCCCTACTGTAGAGGATTTCTGTAAATTGTGAACAATAGTTTTGTTTGCTGAAATCAAACGTGGACAGTTCCTCCTTAGATGAGGTTCTCCACATTCCCAACATTTTAACGATTCATGGGGGCTGTCCCCAAACTTCTTTGTTCCCATATTTACTAGTTTATCGCCTCCTTGCATGTTTTGATTGTTGGAGTGAAAATATTTCCTTGGAAAGATTTTTGCTGCGTTTCGATAAGGAGCTGGATGGTATCCGTTCTTCCACTGGTTCATTTGGTCTTGTTTCTTGTCTTTCCAAGCCTTGGGAAATTATGTCCGCTGTTTGTCTTGGTCGTAACACATTCGAGCTTTTCTGAATACTTCACTCAAGGACTTGCGATTATCAAATTCGATTCTGTCCTTGTAGGACTGTGGTAAAAAACTTAGGAATCACTGGATTTTCACTTTATCCTCCCGGATATAAGGTACGAACCTTAGTAATTCCAGGAATTTGTTTATCAGATCTTCCATAGCCATTTGACCAAGTTGTAGCTCACAAAATTCTTTGGTTTTTATTTCATAGTAAATTTTAGATAGGTACTGTTTCTCAAAGTATTCTTAAAGTCTGACCATTCCATATGTTTCTCTTTTAGGCCCTTGGCCAATTTCAGATCTTGCCACCAAATGATGGCTTTTCCTTTCAGATTATAGATGGCCATTTTGATCTTCATATTGTTAGAATAACTGTATATCTGGAAATACTTCTTGATGTCTAATAACCATGCTTCAACTTCCTCTCTTGTTCTGAATTCCTCGTCAAAGGTAGATGGTTTGATTTTCTTAAATTCACCTTCAAGGTGATCCACCTGTTTCCTTTTTCTGTCTGTTTTTGTTTTATCTTCAGCTAAAGGTGTACCTTTAGATGAGTTGTCCCCTTTTTCTGCTTCAAGACTAGAATTATTGGAGGCCCTTTTACTGACCTCTTCTTCATGGTTATCGTCCTTTGGGATTTACTTTGTCACTATACTATGCAACACGACTTCATTTATTTCCTGCTGTTCCTGATGTTCCTTCTTCAGTTTCTCATTGTATGCTTTGAAAACTTGCAGCTCAACAATGATATTCCTCATCGTTTCTAGAACTTTAGTAGGTGATCTTCCATCACTATTTTGTCTCGGATCTTCAGGAGGTCTTTGTACAAGATTCCCTTCAAGTCCGATTTTTGCATCATCCTAGGCTGCCATGATTAATAAAAAACAAAAAATAGTTTTCTGTTTGTAACTGTAATGGTTTGTTAGTTTTACATAGACAAAAATACGTGCTAAGTAATTAATTTGGCCCTGTTCAAGGTCCAAGTGTTGTAACCTGGCTCTGATTCCATATGTAGCATACCTCAAATTTTTCATATATATATATATTTCTCTTCTTAGGGACATTAATCTTCAATTCCTTAAACATACTTATAATTAAAATAAAGTAGCCTTCTATATCCATAAACTCTGATAGGTTTTCTTAAGTTATGAATATCAATGATGACATTACTACCCATCCAACGCACATTGAACAAAGTTTCCTAAATAGGTAGACCCCACAATCTAACATTTTTCTTTCAATTTTAAGTCATGCTAACATTCATATGTAGATATATGTCTATACGTTGTATTATCTTAGAACTATATTAGGCTTAGGACTTAGGTCCTAACTCTCCTCTAGTAACACACTCCCATAACTGCGTGCAAGGTTAAACTCAAGGACTATACAGAAAAAAAATCATATATCATACATAACGTATTGGGGTCGGGGTTATACACCTTGGAAAAGTGTTGGTTTAACATAGGGTGTTTGGCCTTTCTTTGTATGGCCAAAGTCATTGAAAATCATTCTCGGTAATTTGTTGGTTGGGTAAAGATATTCCAGTCACTAATATATTAATGTTAATCCATTATTATAGATGTTTTCATTTCATTAGATAACAATAGCATAATCCAAGATCACTGAGAAATACATAATCACAAGAGACACAATATTTATCCTAGGAAACCCTCTAGGGGAAGAAAACCCAGCAAAACTTCTTTAATATACATAGCCAATACAATGCCAAGAGATATCTTATGCTAATACATAAAGTCCTCTCCTAGATATGCGCCACCCTCTCTCTCCTTTGCTAGTAATAGATCAAAACTTGTCTCTCAAACTGAGCAAGTGAGTTGTGTCTAAGTGAGGCGCTAGCCTCCTTTATTTATACAAGTATGGCACGTGTGAAGTGTCTCTTCACTGGTAGGGCCGACTTCTCAAATTGGGTGGGTAAACCCACCTTTATTATATTTCTGGGTCTCTTTAATAACTGCTGGGGCCGACTTCTTATTCTGCCTATTACAATTGTCTTTTGACCAATCCGCAAAAGGGGATTTGGTCCTATTACAATAATCGACATGATCAATCCACAATGTGGATTGATCCTATAAATAATATATCAATAATAATAAGAATACTCTTTCCAGTTACATTATTTCAACACTCCCCCTTAACAAGAAGGGTATTCTTCAGCAGCATCATGCGAGAGAGAGAGGACAACATCATCAACAACATCAAGTGGGAGGACAACATCATCATTATCATCTTGGCTGGTGTATCTATAAATCATCGAAAGTTTTCTTCATTGGCAACATCATCATTCTCAAAGGAATTCCATCATCATATGCATCAATATGTATTAGTATAAAAACTGATACAACATCATATCACAGCACAAGGCTGGCTCATCATAATACAAGACTGGCTTTACATCACAACTGTCAAGTTGGAAGCTCAGTACTTGTCTCATCTCATCGTCTTGCTTTACGTCACAACACTCAAGATGGAAGAAAGATACTCATCCTGCTTTACGTCACAACCATCAGGTTGGAAGCAAGATACTAGACTGGATTTACGTCACAACTATCCAACCAGAATCTCAGTGCTAGTCTCATCATATAATTTTGCTTTACATATGACAACTCGGTCAGAAGCAAGGAATGTCTCATCTTTCTTTATGTCTGACAACTCGGTCAGAAGCAAGGAACTCATCTCATCTTGCTTTACGTCTGACAATTGGGTCAAAAGCAAGGAACTCATCTCATCTTTCTTTACGTCTGACAACTGGGTCAGAAGCAAGGAACATCTCATCTTGCCTTACGTATGACAACTGGGTCAGAGGCAAGGAACACATCACATATTGCTTTACGTCTGACAGCTAGGTGAGAAGTAAGGAACACATCACATCTTCCTTTAGTTCTGACAGCTAGGTCAGAAGCAAGGAACACATCACATCTTGCTTTAGGTCTGACAGCTAGGTCATAAGCAAGGAACACATCGCATCTTGCTTTACATTTGACATCTAGGTCAGAAGCAAGGAACGCATCACATCTTGCTTTACATTTGACAGTTAGGTCAGAAGCAAGGAACATCACATCTATTCCCCCTTTCAAGGAAGGTCCTTTCGGACTATGCCAAGATTATCTTGAAAGTACTCAAACTTTACCTGAGATAGAGGCTTGGTCAACACGTCAACAACCTGTTCATCCATGCTAATGTACTGGAGCTTCAAGGCTCCTCTCTGTACCATGTCGTAGATGTAATGATAGCGGATCTCTATGTGCTTCGACCTGTCATGGAATACAGGATTCTCTGTCATCTTTATGTAGCTTTGGTTGTCACATATAATCAAGGTTTCTCTCATCTCTTAGTCAAATAGGCCTTCATCAACTTTCGAAGCCATATATCTTTGCAGCTAGCAGAACATGTGGCAATGTATTCTGCTTCTGCTGTGCTGAGAGTAATGCTAGATTGCTTCCTCCTCTGCCACGAGATCATAGCTGATCCCAAACTGAAACAACATCCTGAAGTGATTTTCCTATCAGAAACACTTCTTGCCCAATCTGCATCAGTATATCCACTCAATGTGAAATTATGATCTCCATCATAGCTGAGACCATAATCTATTGTACCTTTGAGGTACCTCATCACATGTTTTGCAGCCACTAAGTGAACACGTCTAGATTCTACTAGAAACTGACTCAAGGTGTTCACGAAAAAACAAATGTCTAGTCTGGTGTTTGTAAGGTACATCAACAATCCAATAATCTGCCTATACAGTGTGGCATCAATCAATTCTGACGACGTATCAACTAGCAACTTCAGCTTTGCTTCCATATGTGTATTCATGGGCTTGCATTCCAGCATGTCAAATCTCTTTATGATTTCGACCGTGTATTTTCCTTGGTTAAGGAAGATCCTCTCAGGACTCTGCCATACCTCCATACCTAATAAATAATGCATTAGGCCAAGGTCTTTCATTTCAAATTCCAAGGCAAGTCTTTTTTTACATTCAATGATGAGATTTTCTTCTCCAATTAAGAATAAGTCATCCACATATAGCAGTAACATTACTGGCTCATTATGCATAATTTTGAAGTAGAGATTTGAGTCTGCTTTACTCTTGGTAAATCCTAAGCTCGTCAAGAAACTGTCTATATGTCCATACCAAGCTCTAGGAGCTTGCTTCAATCCATATAAGGCTTTCTTCAATCTGTAAACATGAGACCTCCTGTCTTCAAACTCAAATCCTTGAGGTTTCTCTATATACACTTCCTCTTCGATGACACCATTTAGGAAAGTTGTCTTCACGTCCATCTTGTGCATCTTCCACTTCATCTTAGCTGCAATATCTATGATGGTCCTGATCGAAGTGTATATGACCACAAGAGTGAATGTCTCTTCATAGTCAATGCCTTCCTTTTGGGAAAAGCCACGAGTGACAAATATTACTTTATACTTCTCAATACTTCCATCAACAACATGTTTTATTTTGAAGAGCCATCTGGAGGATACCACATCTTTATCCTTCGGTCTGGGAACTATTTCCGATACTTCGTTTTTCATTATGGATTGGTATTCCTCTGTCATGGCATCTGTCCATTATTTCCTCTAAATGGATTCTTCAAAACAGGTAGGCTCCCCTTCTAATATATCACACATCAAAGCCATATAACTGGAGAATGGATTTGGTCTTTTCACCTGTCTCGTAGTTCCTTCGGGAACGCCATACTTCTCTCCATCTTGAATAAGCTCTCTAGCCCAAGATGGATTTCTTTTATGGAGAATCATCATCTGAGGAGGTTCTTGCACTTCTACTATATCAAGGTCTTCTAGAAGTTCCTCATCAAGGGAAGTTATGACTTCCCTTACTGGTTCTGCAACTCTGGGAACCTCCCTTATTGCAGTATTGGGGATTATGGGTTCCTCTTCATATACCTCTTCAAGCTAGCATAGTTTAGATTTCTTGAGCGCTGCATCTTCATCAAAGGTCACATCCCTACTGATCTCAATGTGATGTTGACCTAGTATATAGATTCTGAAGGCCTTGGAGACCTCACAGTATCCCACAAATATTCCCTTCTTCCCTGAAGGGTCCAACTTGTTTCTCTTTTCTTTAGGTATATGAATAAACACTAGACAACCAAATATTTTGAGATGTCTTACCTCTGGCTTCTTTTTGGTGAACATCTCTTCTGGTGTCTTGAGCCCAAGTGCACTATGGGATAATCAGTTTTTCACATAAACAACTGCCATTGCTGCTTCTGCCCATAAGCACATAGGAAGATCTTGATCATGAATAATAGTCTTCACAGGTTCCAGTATGGTTATGTTCTTCTGTTCAGCTACACCATTTTTTTGGGGATTATAGGGAGTAGTGAGTTCCCTCTTGATTCCAACATCTTTGTAGAAGTTCACAAACTCTTGAGGTATATTCTCCTCCATTATTTGACCTGAGTGTCTTGATCTTTCTTTCAGAAATGTTCTCTATCAAGACTTTGTATTCCTTGAACTTATTGAACACTTCATATTTAGTCTTCAAGAAATATATCCAGGTTTTACAAGAGTAATCATCAATGCATGATACATAGTATACATACCCGCTAATGGAGGATGATGTCATTGGGCCACACACATATGAATGGATGAGTTCTAGGACTCCTTCTGTCTTGCTATCCCACTTCGAAAAAGGGTTCTTGATATTCTTCCCTTGTGCACATCCATTGCATACACCTTTATTATCACCTTTGAGTTCTGGTAAATCTGTGACCGCTTTGCATATGTATGGTAGTGCCTTGTAGTTGATTTGGGCTAATATTCTATGCCAAAGTTCACATGAGTTCTCAATGGCATGGGTCATAGCAGCCTCTGAGTGACCCTTTAATTTATACAATCCATTTTCTTCATTACCAATGATGATTGCTTCATTTAAAGTTTCTCCCTTAGCCCACATAAGAACTTCTCCATCTATAAAGGCAACTCTGAAGCCTTTCTTTTCTAAAGATGAAATGGAGAGTAGGTTCTTCTTCAAGCTTGG
>ML776562.1:1543523-1611989 GCA_009831015.1 Picea engelmannii
TTTGATTCTCCCACTCCCTTGATGGGATATTGGTAATCATCTCCAAGTGTCACTTTTTGAGAAAACTTCTTCTCTGAGATACAAGAGAGAATATTTCTTTGTCCCGTCATGTGCTTGGATGCACCACTATCAATGAGCCAAGTTTCCTCTCCAGGTGTTACAGATCCTGAGAGGGATGAGATCAGATCTCCTCTCTCATCATCTTGGTGGGTGGCTCTTCATCTTCGACTACATGGGCATGGAGCCTCTTTTGTTTTCTCTTGTATTCTTCTCATTTGGCTGGACAAAACTTCGCAATGTGTCCCATATTTTCACAATGATAGCATTGTACATATGAGTAGTCTCTTTCCTTTCGTTGTCCTTTCTTCTGAAATATCCTTGGATGAGATTCTTTATGATTGAATTTATTTGATTGTTGAGGCTCTTTATGAGTCTCCTTATGGAAGTAGGGTTTCTTCCTTCCTCCTTTTGTGTGGGTGGCTAGGGCTTGATCATCATCCCTTGCTAGTAACGCTTCCCAATTTGTTACTCTTGTTTTTCCTTGGATGCACTCTTCCCATAGGCTGTCGAACTTCAGTTTCTCCTTTCTGGCACATATCGTCTGGGTGAAATCATCCCAAGGTCTTGTGAGACCATTTAGGGCCATCATTATGAGTTCGTATTCATCTATGGTATCTCCAATAGCTTCTAGTTGTTCTCTGAATTATGATATTCTGGAGAAGTATTCTTGAATCATTTCTCCTTTCTACATCCTCGTATTCTTTAGTTGAGTTCTAAGATTCATGTTCTGGTTTATGTTCTTTCCTTTATATAGTCTGGTCAAAGCATCAAACATCTCTTTCAGAGTCTTCTTGGATGACACATAAGGAATCAGGTGGTCTTTGATTGAATCTGCAATGATTCTTTTGGCCCTTATTGTGTCCTTTTGATGATTTGCCTTCTCTGCATCATCGTCAGGTTCCGGTATTTCATCTTTGACGAATCTTGCTAGGTTATTCTCTTCAAGAATGAGGCCAATCCTATACTTCTAGGCATGAAAGTTTTCCACTCCTTCTAACTTGTCAACAAGCTTAATGTTTGCAGACATCTTTACTTGGAGCTAGGAAAATGACCGAAAAATGAAGGTGCTCAAAATAAAAAACTGAACTTACCAAGAGATGCGCTTGGCTGAGGCGAGCAGCCTGGTGTGTTTGGATCTAAGAAAATCCAACTTTTTCTCCTTCAAATCTGATCTGTGGATTTTTGGACTGGTGCTTCTGGTACCTCTGGTACTCTGGTACTTCTGGTAATTCTGGTATTGGTTTTCTAGTACTTCTGGTACTTTGTGAAACTAGGGTTTCACTTTTCGGGAGATCTAGGCACTGAAAAGGTGCGCTGATGATGCCAAATTGATCCTTAGGGGAGGGTGCAAATTTCTAGATAGTTTTAGGGTTGAAAAGCTTCACTTATGAAAAAACCCTAATTTGCAGGTACGACAACAGTGACGTTTTTTCTCTTGCAAAAGATGCTTCCTTCAGCTTGGATATGATACCATGTTAATGTTAAGCCATTATTATAGATGTTTTTATTTCATTAGATAACAATAGCATAATCTAAAATCACTGAGAAATACACAATCACAAGAGACACAACATTTATCATGGGAAACCCTCTAGGGGAAGAAAACCCAGCAAAACTTCCTTAATATAGATAGCCAATACAATGTCAAGATATCTCTTATGCTAATACAGAAAGTCCTCTCCTAGATATGCGCCACTCTCTCTCTCCTTTGCCGATAACATATCAGAACTTGTCTCTCAAACTGAGCAAGTGAATTGTGTCTAAGTGAGGTGCTAGCCTCCTTTATTTATACAAGTCTGGCATGTGTGAAGTGTCTCTTCATTGGCAGGGTCGACTTCTCAAACTGGGTGGGTAAACCCACCTTTATTATATTTCTGGGTCTCTTTAATAACTGCTGGGGCCGACTTCTTATTCTGCCTATTACAATTGTCTTTTGACCAATCCACAAAAGGGGATTTGGTCCTATTACAATAAACAACATGATCAATCCACAATGGGGATTTATCCTATGAATAATATATCAATAATAATAAGAATACTCTTTGCAGTTAGATTATTTCAACATAATCGGCATAACGGTTTTCTGGTTAGAAAAAAACCCTATGCTAACAATTCGTTTAACTCTACCTAATATAAATGACGTCTAAACTAAACGATGAGCTAACTGAAATGGTAGAATTGAGAGGTTAACAGTTTCCATATAGTAGAATTACAAGGGAACCACCCTTTACTTCGTAACCCATTAAATGTGAAAGGAAAATTTATGTCAGTCGAGAGTTAAACCTCTGACCCGACCATTAATGGAGGCATTGTGTATGTGAAAAATGAGGGCCATCACCTGGCCCTCCGTCCAACACGAACACACAAACTCAGTTCCATCACATGGCACACACCTACCATTGTACCATCAACATTCACTTTGTGTGGTGTGAGTCCTTTAGGGTTACAATAGTTTTACTTTTTTTCATTCTTGTGAAGTTATTCCGAAGTTAGCTCTGCGTTTTTATTTTTGTTTTCTCGATGTGGGGAAGTGACGGCTTGGAGAACCTCCCTGGACTATTCTCACTACTGGTAAGTGGATTCACTATCATTTTACTTTATACTCAATCTTTCTGCAAGGTCTTCAACATTCTGCTCTTTGTGTTTCCTTTTCTTTAATTAAACCTTCTCTCAGTCGATGTTAGCTAGACTTTGATGGTGTTATTTGACCTACGACTTTTAAATTCAATGTTTGAAATTTAAATATTTTTTTCGGCCTTTTCTCGTTATACAAATCATGTAATTCAGACTTCGTTGTGAATGTTGTCTGCCTATTTCTTTCCTGAAGTGTTTTGATTTATTTTATTTGGAATTCAATGCTAATGATGGGACCCTGTGATTGCGAGGGTACCCATCAGGAAGTCTTGGGCCCCTCACCCCCTTCGGTCTGGGACATTAATCAACCCAACACGACAGGGAATGGATATTGGATTCCTGAATCGAAATTTAAGTGTGACTCTGCATAACCCTTCCTGTTACTAATCGTTTTTATTTTAAGTTATATTCATCTTATCTCTGTTGAACAATATTAATGGTGTCTATGAAATGTTGTGTAGGGATTGCGGCCATGCGATATCTGTGGATGGTGATCCTTACCACACACATAAGAGGTATTTAGGTTCCCTCTCACCCCTCTCAAGGAGTGCCCTAGGCGGCTAAGGATTAATAAGATTTAATATTAAAAAGTTATCCCTGTGGGTGAAGATTTGTTTTATTTAATGATAGTTGATTCTTTATCTCTGTAACTTACTTTTACGACAGAGTATGAGGATCAAACCTTAATATTGTATATTAATAAGACTGATGTATATCAAACATTGCTATATCATTATTCTAAAAGAAGTTGATTGAGATGGGAATACGAACATATCCTTTTGAATCCTAGCCTGTTCTTCAAACCTTTCTGGAATGACTAATATTGTGAACAGTAATTCTATTTTGACCCCTTCCAGTTTATTTTGGATCTAGTAAAGGAATTCGATTGATCCCGTATTTATTCCTGTGGCCTTACTTTCGAAGTTTTATTACAGTAAATCTTAGGCATATAGAATGGAAAGGTTCTGGATGAATATTCTTTAGTTCTTTTTGATCACTACTGTAACGTTTTATTCAGAATTGTAAAATGGTAGTCTGAGTCATTCGTTTTCTTTTCGAATTGTATTGAGTCTAGGTAATAGATAATTAAAAGGGTATGAGGCTATCAGTGTAGTCAGAACTGTATGTGTAACTTAAAGATACGACTCTGTAATTATATCCATGATGTTCCCTTTATATAAGGCCATTCCTTTTGGTACTTAATTTGTACAGTTGGTTTCCACATAACTATTAGAACAATTTAGATATTAACTATATAATATGTGTACATATATATATATATATATAAATATATATTACCATTTCTATTATATGAATCAATTCAAACGATTGTGTCGATTGCCAAACATAAATACCTATAAACATAACTATATCCCTATAGCTATATATATACATATTTCATGAATTCCTTTCATAATAGAGTTTCGTCTTGATTTTGGGTTTTTAATATGTATATAAATGGAAATCTCAGTTAAATACCTACAGAAAATAAAATCCCATATATATATATCTACATAATTCGGTTCCACTCTTATAACGCGAACATATAGTTTACACATCAAAAAATACAATTAGCTGGGGTTTACCCTACAATCTTTATCTCATCACAACATAAATCTAATGGCAATGATGTTCACTCAGCAATATAATCCAACATAAATAATCCATTCAAAACTCTTTTTTGAGACATTTTGTTAGTCCTTAAATTCAACAATATTCAATCATATTTTCATCCATGGCACTACTTCTATTCATAATTAAACAGATACATCCTATAAGTTACTAAACCATATAACATTCAACCATAGAATAAAGTAGGATGACATATTTGAACAGTTGGTGAATAACAAATGGAACATCCACGTTCCTCCCAACCTTATGTTGAAAAGTCAACAAGAAACATGTGTCTAATTTACTTTTCGTTTAAATAAATTGGACAATAAATATTAATCTATTATCTCATAATTACTTGAAATAATTAACTGAAATGGAAAATCAGTTAACTATGGGAAATTCGAGTTCAAAGGTTGGCCGATAAGACATGGAGGTGACTTGAAGTTGTAACAGAGTTATAAGTGTAGTTATGAGAGTTGTGAAGTAGTTTAACTCAGTTAAGTTAGTTAAGCCCAGTTGTACTAGTTGTAACTGAAATTACACTAGTGAGAGTTCAGTGAATTAATTATTAATTAATTCACAATCAGTGAACTCACATGCAACTGAAGATTCACCACGGTTAACTACATGCATGTCAGATCCAGTGGAGACCTAGTTGAGATAACAGGTGAAAGGGACAGTTTGGCTATCAGTTGTGATTTGAGTGAAGTGCACTCAAGAAATCACACATGCAGTGGATATGCTCATGAGCATGTGCAAACTAGGCAATTCAAATTCATTATGAGAATTCTAATTGCAGGGATTGTGCAGAGGAGGCAGGCTGTTTTGGAGACAGAATATTGGCACATGAATTTGTCAATTTTTGTATGACAGTGTGAGATGATTGTATTGTACTGAGAGCTCTTGGATTAGAGTTTTGTATGATATTGTTTCATGATCCATGATATACATAATATATGATAGTGGGGTTTTTATCTTTACGCTTTCCCGGTAAAACTTATGTGTTATGTGTTATTGATATTTCACTTTGTGATCGTGGTTTAATTTCCGCAAGAATATTAGTAGAAGCGATTCTGTATTTAATAGTGACATATAATTGTTAGATCAGGAGAATCGCAGGAAATACTTAATTTGTATTGAAATTTCTACACCTTAGAATAGAACAACCAAATCACTTGTCCCATTCTTCCCCTAGCCTGACCATGAATCCATGAGAATTAACTCAGAACTTCTCCTCAACAAGAATCCTTCAGTTTTCAACAACTCCTCCCTTGCCTCACACTCAACAATAGTGTTCATAACAATAGGAGATAAATTCTTTTTCCCAACATACTAGGAAACGTCTTGCCTCCTCTCATATGCCATATATGCAAAGTCATTTTGCCTAGGTCTTTTTCCCCCCCTTGGGAATTTTCGTAGATTTCCAAAATCATGATTTTCAGGGGCTTCCAATGGCCAAATTCTTGATTTTCCACTTGTAGCAATCAACCCTGAGGTAGTTCCAACATGTTCCCCACTCATGGAGTCATGGTCAACTGATTTCAACATTGCTGTTCCATTTGTCCTTCAACAATAATTATAATGTTTCATACAAGTTTCATAGTCAAGTAGTTAGTTGGGTCAAATCAGATCTCTGCCCAATAGTCATAATCATTAATTACAATTAACTAAATTCAAAATTTGGAATTGCCATAAATGGAAAAAAAATTCCAATTTCGAATTTACCAAAAACGAATTTTTTTTTTCCTAAGAAATTTCAAACTTAAAAATAATTTATTTTTGGGGATGTCACATGATTCATTCTTCATCACTTCACTTTCCATCTCAATCCCCCTAGTGTCACCTGGGACTCCTCCCTTGTGTAGGATTTCTCCTTCACTAAAGCGAGGGGAGGGTTTATCTAAGGTGATAGTGTGTAGAATCTCCCATAGTTCTCACCATCTTGTGGATTGGGTTGGGATTTTCCCAATCTAGAATTTGTGTGATAATATGCACCAATCTAATATATTAATACACAAATTACTTCTGACTTCACCTGCATGATTCATACTTTATGTATTTCATAACATCATCATACCATTAACTTTGATGCTCCAACACCTCTCTTTGCTTCATACCCCAGACATAGATTCAAACCCTAGTCAGATTTATCCTTCATTCCCTAGTGAACCTTGTAGCATCATTCCCATAATATAATCCCATATTGCAACATCATAACCTCGAAACATCTCACTTTGTAGCATCATACACCTTAGTCCTTCATAGCGTATCCTTAAAACTCCAAGAAAAATTCTCTTGCACACCTTTATACCCCAAGAGTTCTCTCCAGCTTCTCTTGTGCACCTCATATCTCTTCTACGCACCTCAAAATTGATCTTATTTCTTGGATTCTCTTCAAATTTTCACATCTATCTTGTATTAATAGTGTTTTTTTTCTCATTTTTAGAGCGAACCTATAAATACTGACTAGGTCGACTTGAACTTTTTGACTAGGTTGTCTGACATAAAATTCACATCTCCTCATTCCTAAGGAGTTAGAGGGAGTGGAATATACCATTAGAAAGGTATACAAACAACATTTTCAACCATATAATCTATGCTCCCATTTGAGATACATATTTAGAGTAAAAATTCCATCAAATATAGGTTATCCAAGCCGAGAATCAAAAATCCAAAATAATATTTCCAACAATCTCCATCTTGCAATATTTATCTTGGGCATCTATATTCTCTCCCTATATTTGACATTAATGAAAACAATATTTCCAACAAAATATGTATACTATATCTCATTTATAGATGACTTCTCAAGGAATACATGGATTTATTTTCTCAGGATAAATTTTAAGTCTTTGACAAATTTAAAGAGTTTAAGGTTCTTGTGGAGAATCAGATAGAGAAGATAAGTAAGGTGTCGATGTCAAATAATAGTGGATAATTATACATAAATTATTTCAAATAATTATGTAAGAAGTGTGGTATATAACTAAGACTAAGAAAGGTATAACACTTCTCCATACACACCTCAATATAATGGATATGCATAAATGATGAATAGGATGTTGATGAAAAAAGCAAGGAGCATCCTCAATGGTGATGGGTTAGGATAGGAATTCTGGGCAGAGGTAGTGGGTACTGCATGTTACCTGGTCAATTGATAAAAATCATCAACATTGGATAAAAATACTCCAAATGAGGTATGTAATGGTAAGAAATCCTCTCTTATACATCTCAAAGTATTTGGCTGTGATTCCTATGTACACATTCCAAATAAAAATATGAGTAAGTTGGATAAAATGATGAAAAATATATCTTTATTGGCTATAAAGTTGGTTTGAAAGGTTATAATATCTGGAACCCAAAAAATAAGAAGGTAGTGCATAAATTATATGTGGTATTTAGAGAAATCAAATATGTTTTCAAATAGGAATTCCTACCAAAGAAGGAAGAACTAGAGAAAATAGAGTTTGAATTGAAGGATAATGAATCAGATTCTACAGAAGAACATGAATGAAAAGAAGAAGAGACTCATACTTCAATATTGAGGAGATTGGTTTGGTAAATAAGACAACTGAAAATGTGTAATCCACATGATCACTACTCAAATTTTTCTTTGTTTATTACTGATGATGATCCTAGAACTGTTAGGGAGGCAATTGATTTAGAGGATGGAATACTATGGAAAAGGGCCGTGGTGAAAGAAATATAAACCTTGGACAATAATGGATATTAGGATCTAGTGGAGTTGTTGACTGGAAGCAATTACATTGGTAGCAAATGGGTGTTTAATAATAATTTGAATGAAAAATTAAAAGTAGATAAATAAAAAACTCAATTAGTAGCAAAAGGTTATTCCCAGGCACAGTGAATTCACTTTGGTGAAATTTTTTCTGTTATTTTGAAGTTAACTTCTATTAGATTTCTTGTATCTGTTTCCGGTGCTTTTGATTTTTAAATACAAAAAATGGATGTGAAGACAACATTCCTACATGGGGATTTGGAAGAACAAATCCACATGAAACAACCACAATGATTTGCAATGAAGGGCAAGAAAGAGCTGGTGTGTAGGATGAAAAAATCCCTGTATGGCTTAAAGAAATCACCAAGGATGTGGTATCGAAAAATTGATACTTATATGTTGGGACTTAGCTTCACAAGGATAAAATATGATCAATGTATGAATTTCAAATTATTTGGTGATCTTCTTATTTATTTGGTCTTGTATGTGGATAAAATGTTGTTGATAGGAAATGACAAGGAGATTATCCAAGATGTGAAAACTCAGTTGTCCTCTAAATTTGACATGAAGGATATTGGTGTTGCAAATTTTATTTTAGGAATGGAAATTAAAAGAGATTGGGCAAATAAGAAAATTTGTTTAAATCAGAGGATACATGTCGAGAAAATATTGTATAGGTTCAATATGTAGGAATGTAGACTAGTCAAGGTTCCTATTCATGTAGGTGTAAATTTATTTGCAAATCAGTGTCCCAATACATAAGAAGAGGAAGATGACATGTACCATGTTTTGTATTCTAGTGCAGTTGGAAGTTTGATGTATGCATTGGTTTGAACTAGATTGGATGTTTAAAATGTAGTGGGAGTTTTGAGTAGGTATATGTCAAAAATAGGGAAGAAACATTGGAAAATAGTAAAAAGAGTTCTCAAGTATTTGTGTGACACTACTAGTTATGGATTGTGTTACCAAGGATGACAAAGATTGGACAGAGTGTTGGAAATACATGGATTTGTTGATGTAGACTGGGATGGATATCTGGATCGTAAAAGATATACAAGTGAGTATGTGTTTAACTTATTTGGAGGAGAAATTAGTTGAATGAGAAAAATAAAATCTGTAGTGGTACTCTCAACTACAAAAGCTAAATACATAGAAACCACTCATTCAATAAAGTAAGTAGTATGGTTACAAAGATTGTGTTCAAGAAATGGGTTGGTACAACAAGCTGTAAGGATAGATTGTGACAATCAGAGTGCGATCTTCTTGGAAAAGAACCCAACTTATCATTCAAATAAAAAACATAATGAGGTTCAATATCACATTGTGAGAGACATGGTTGAAGACAAGAAGGCATTGCTGATGAAGGTGGACATTTTGAAGAATTTTGCATATTCTTTGAAAAAGTTTGTGAGCACCAAGAAGTTCTCCAAGTGTAGAGAAAAAAATGGACATTGCTGCCCTGGATTGTCGACTATGTAATCTTGTGACCCCCTGTATGAAACAAAAATAATAAGTGAGAGAATGTTGGGTATGTGTTATATTATTTGCATGACCAACCCCGTGGGTTGCATTGCACTAGGTGAAATATGGAGGTCACAGATGGGACGAAGCCCCCCCAAAATGTTTTTGGGCATTTTTTGTGTTCAATTTTTTAGTGGTTTTGAACACATGATTTTCTATTTTGGTGGTTTTGTTGTGGATGGGGAGATTTATGGCTTAGACCATGGTTTTATAATTTTGGTTACAAAATTAGGGTTGTAGTTTAATCTAGGTCAATGGATTAGGGGTATTGGATGCTAAAGGATCCTATATATATTGTATTGTAAACAATGAAGTTGGAGGATGATGAATAAGATTTAGAGGTGCGACTCTAAACATGTTGATTGTTTTTTCTGGTTTGGGTTTCCAGGGTAAATATCTATGTATATGTGTGATTAAAATTGTATTCTTTCTTGTTTTAAGAATTAGTGTGTGCATTTCATTATTGTAAAAGGTTTAAAAACTTACACATAGTCCTACACCCACACCTCTATCTTACGTTCCACCTTGAAATATATATTATATATCCCTTGTGCTAGTTCATTGAGGATGTTCATCATGTTCTCCTTCAATAGATACATCCATATATGTACCTCCACCTTGTACCCACATGATTTCTATGTGTGCATGGAAACGAGCTTCTCCAATAGGCTGACCCTCCAATGGGTTAGTTGAGTAATCCAGTCTCTCCTCTTCCATTTCGAGATTCGGTGCCACATCCTCCCTTATTGATGCGTAAAGTATGGTTGCATGGATATTGAATAGAGTTTTCTAAATGATTTGTAACTTTAAAAAATATCTTTTCTACAGTTGATCTTTAAATATATATTCACTTAAATTAACAGAAAATTGACAATTTTTTCTTAAATCCCATATGAATAATTTTGAATTGAATATCAATCATTAACATTGTAAAATTAGGTTGCAATAGGGATATTTGAAGGTCCTAAATGTATTTTTATATTAAAATAAATGATTTGAACAATCTAAAATTTCAATTTCAACAAAGACTTTATACCTTGGTAATGAAGATTTGGATAAAGTTAAAATTGTAAAACATTTAGCCTTTTTCAATATTCATTACACAAAACTACTAATACATTATGAATTAATACACATAATTACTTCTAAATTGTTTCTTGCAAACAACCTAGTTAATAAACATGATGATGACATTCAGACTCTACTTCATTTGATTGGTTAAGTTAAAATACAAAAATAGTTTTATTAACTGCATGAGTTTGATGAATATATTTACATGAGATTGATTGTGATTAATTGCAGATACTACTAACAATTTTCTTGAGTGACATGAAACTTAATGAAGCATTGATGTGGGTATCATCAACAGGACTCTGGGACTCTGGATTGAGTCAGGGAGTAGTTCTTAATTAATGAATTGGTTTCTATAATTGGATTGATTTATGTCATTACTAATAAGGAAATGTGTTAGTGGATGCAGACACATGGATCATGCTTGTCGATCCGACTCACAAAGGAGTAATAGGGTTGTATAGAGCTATACCAGTACTATGGGGAGAGGTGGAACAACGTCCGCGATTCCACTTATTAGCACTCCCACTATGGATGGAGTTGAAAAGTGTGGGGAGATTTTTCTCAAGTGGTTGCACGATGTCGTGAGGGTAGGCCACATATCTGATCACTCACGAGGTAAACTGAGAGAAAAATTTGGATTTTGTGATGATGAATTTATGATTAAAGCATGAAATTACTGGAAGATAAGATGACATGGTACAAGCATCCCATGATTTTTTCAATATGATGCTTACAAAGGACTAAATGGAAAATGAATTTTACGTATGTTGTGATTATGGAAATTAAAACATGTTGAGACACGATATTCATTTGATATTTGCAATGAAAAATAATATAGTTGATATGCGATTTGAAAATAATTGTTGAACTAAATGATGACAAGGAGAATCCAAAAAATAGGACTGTAATTTGAGATAATACAATTAATATCATCTTGTTGATAGTGGAAAAATTTCCTTGAGAAGGACTCAAGATATGAATTTTTCAAAAAATTGGATGGGTAGGTATATGGTAAGGTTTGATGCATCTAATTATTTTAAGTGTCGATGCCATCATCCATGTTTCATAAGTATAGAATGAATAAACATATGAATGACTAGTGAGCTAATGCGATTCTTGATAGAGAGGATGTAGAATTGGGTTTGGTTAATATACAAATCAAGCTCTATATTACAAACAATGTGACTAAAAATGGTTCGTATTCAAAGGTATTACTTACAGAACATGGATTTGGTAGAATAATCAAGGCAATATTGTGAAGAAAGGTAGATGTTGGTACATTACTCAGTAAAGTTATGCGTTACATGTTGGATTACGTTCTATCCATGCTTAGAAATTAAATTTAGACCAATAACTATTTAGTTATTTATCATAATAAAAAATTGGTGCAACAAGTTTATAATAGATATGCGAGGAGTATGAGAGTAGATGTATCACTTACTATATCTAGAATTAAGGAAAGAAGACTCTCTTCTAACTTAAGCTCTTGTAGATCAATGTATGGATCTTATAAAAATGTGTTACCCATCAAATTAATTCCATAAGTGGACAATTAGTCAATTCAAATGTTAGTAATTGTCAAGTCAAACATGGTCATTATCTTGTGGATTATTTCATCTTTTAGAGATTTGTGTAGTTGACAAACGTGATGTTTCCTTACCTATAGTAGGACACGGATTGTGTCAAGGAATCATGAATGTGAAAACGTTATTAGGAATTGTTACCCTCTCTATGGTTGAGATCAATATTTTCATATAAACGACACTAGTGGAAAATTTGATGGTGGGATGAGGGGTACTTTGTATGGTGCATGCAAAATTCATAAAAACATTAAACTAGGAGATTGAGTAGTAAGCATGGGGGATATTATGTACTGTTGTCAAACATACTATGCTACAAGCAACAAGTGGGTTGATACAAAAAAAATATATGTATAATAAGCACTGTCTGAGGGGTGGAAAAGAAACCATGATGCGTTTCAGGTTATGTTTCATTATGTTTATGAGCTTTATTATGGTAATAAACTGAGCTAATTGAAAATGTTATATGATAGGGAATTAACAACCAAATGGATATGCATGTTGGACCATATTAATCGTCAGATTAAATATTGTTTGTTTAATGACTTAAAATATGAGGGATAGTTATAATCCTAAGTCCACTACTAGGAGGATATAGTGAGATGCGTCAACCATTTTCGTACCTATTTTGAATCTTCAGGATAAATTTTAATTTAAGAGGGGTGTATGTAGTGCTCTATTTTATTTGATTACTTGTGCAAAAGAAGACTTATTCTTTGAGGGAGTTTCTTGCAAATGACTTGGTTAATAAATGATATGATGACATTCATACTCTATTTCTTTTGATTGGTTAAGTGTATGGAAATAGTTGTATTAATTGCACGAGTTTGATGAATAAATGTACATGAGATTGATTGTGATTAATTGCAGATACTTCTAACAAGTTTCTTGAGTGACATGAAACTTAATGACACGTTGACGCGAGTATTGTCAACAAGACTCTGAGACTCCATACTGAGTCATGGAGTAGTTCTTAATTAATGAATTGGTTTATGTAATAGATTGATTTATGTCATTACTGATAAGGAAATGTGTTAGTGGATGTAGGCACATGGATCATGCTTGCTGATTCGACTCACAAAGGAGTGACGGGTTTGTATATATCTAGACCAGTCCTATGGGGAGAGATGGAATAACGTCCCTGATTCCACTTACTAACACTCCCACCGTGGCGAGAGTTGAAAAGTGTGGGGAACTTTTGCTAGAGTGGTCGTACGGTGTTGTGGGGGTAGGCCGCGGATTCGGTCACTCACGAGGTAAACTGAGGGGCATGCAATAATATGGAGGCCTTATTCCTCAGTGTCCAATAGTCTTGCAATTAGGTGTGACGACAAAGTTAACAAGGCCTGTACAAGTTACGCCATTTTCCCAATGCTCAAAGTCGAATGCTTGAAGAGTATGATGCATGGCACCCTTGGAGTACCCAGGTACATCTTGGAGGGAAGGCGTGCATGAAACCCTTAACATTCTCATAAAAAACTAAGATGACTAAGTAAAAGTAAAAGTGAAATTTATCTAAGAGAAGGTATAGGTAAAAGTCCTTAGTGATTAACATTTAGTAAAATACTAAATTACAATTATTTCTTAGAAAAATAATAAAGATTTATTAAAAGAGTAAAGTTATAAATACTTAGTAATATTAGCAAAAGTGAAATAAAAAAATTTAATACACCTAGGAAAAGAGCTGGACTTCAAATTTTGCATGTTTAATTTACAAATTTAATTAATGGTGAAATTCAAATACAAGAGAAATCTAACTAAACCAAAACTAGAGGAGAAAATATAAGAAACAAGAAAATATAGGAAACATTTAGGAGAAAATCTAAGAGACAAGAAAAGCACGAAAACATCTAGAAGAAAATATAAGGGACAAGAAAAACTGTGAAACATTTAGGAGAAAAGCAAGAAGTCCATAACAATTAAGGAATCTTGAGTAAAAGTTGAGTAACATCCAATAATAATTTTAGGAAAATAAGAAAATGGATGAGGAAAATAATTTGTTTCATATTTTTAATTGATAATTTGGTGAGCCCTGAAAGAGTTATAAAAGAAAGGTCTTGAGACAAGAGAAGGGGACAAATTTTCCATATTGTTGGATGGTGTCATAACTACCCCTTTTGACTTGTGAGTATTCTAATTGAGAGTTGGACCTGGTATAACATGACAGGTGGGAAGCTCATGCTTGTTAGTGGGCACACCATTGCTAATTGAGAGTTGGACATGGTGTAACATGAGAGGTGGGAACTTCATGCTTGCTAGTGGGCACGCCATTGCTAGAGTTTGAATTGGTTCTATACAGCCCTATTGTGGCTCAAGGGGCCTTGGGGAATTAATGTAATGTTGTATTTTTCTTAATTATATAAAAAAAAAGAAGAAGAGAAGAATTGATGTATGGTATAATAATTGGTCTAAGTTATGAAATCAGAATAGCTACATTGGCAAAGCTCTAAGAATGACTCTAAATTAGGTTGTAATTATATGGTGAGATCTTAGTAAGTATATATATATATATATATATAATCTGTTCAAATAATAATAATAACCAAGTTTTAAGTTGATCTGATACCTATAGAACCGAATGTGATGCTAACTGGCTGAATCTATATCATGGTATAGCATAGTCTGCCTTGGTATTTCTTTAAGAAAGTCATGCCTTCTCTTAACGACCCCTTTCTTTCTGATAAGCTATGCCCACTGTTTGTAGAATCTCACTAATTCATTACAGAATGTTAACATAACGATCATGTAACAAACCTTTCTTTAAGTTGAACAACAGTTTAGGTTGGGTCTTAATATGAATGAAATTCCGTCGATAGCAAATTTTGACTTGCTGAGAGCTTAGATCTGGTAAACACTGTAACCTTCATACTCAATTGAACCTGTTAAATTCCTTGTTACCTTAAGACAATGTAGTGGTTCGCTCTGCAATTGTTAACTATGGAAGTAAATCTAGAAATGGAAGCAATTGTTAACAATCAAACCGACTTTGTCTCACACACATATATCCAGAAATTTTAATGTAGGTATTCTATTTAAGGATTAACAAGAATTAAACAATAACTAGGCGTAACGCTTTATCATATCTCTTAAATTGATACTTAAGCATTATCTAAGCAACCATTAGAGAATCAATCTATCAACTGCAATTTTCTATTGGTAAATTGGTGAATCAACACGTGTAGAGGATGGTGATTTTTAAAAGAAGAGTCAACATGTAACTGTTCTAAGCCATTGAATGCTTAAGGAGTATATTGCATGACATTGTTGGGAGCCTGGTGTAAAATTTCCTTAACATGCTTAATTTTTCCAATGTCTACTTGAAACGTAACACTAAGGGTATATACCTTACTCAAGGGCATAATAATCTTCATTATAGTTTTGCATTGATTACTAAATGAAGTTAATGGTAAGGTGTGTTATCGTGCAGTTTGTAGTTTAGGTCATAGACTAGATGATAAGGGTCAAACTCGCGTAACAGGGACCTACCCCACCCAATGTCACCACAATGGGGAGGTCTTTTCTATTTAGGGTGGCTAAGCCCAAGGGAGACGTCCCTGGCAATCTGGGGTTTTGAAAGGAAAATGCTCAAATGATTAAGGCTAGTTTCCCTTCCATAGATTACCGCCCAGAAGATAGTCAAATAAAGAATAACCACAGAAAAGGCACCTGCTTGCGAGACAAGACAACAATGAACTAGTACATGCAATAATGGTTAATACTTCATAAATCAATGCCTATCAAACTTTAATGTACATGAGCATATACAGTAGTAAATATTGACGAAGTCAATGTTTGCAATAATGACAAAGGCAATATAATGTTACTTGTCAATAAACACTATCTAATGAAAATGATCAATCCTTGAATTAACACAATGCATTAAACATCATTAATTTCTCATATACAATAGGTTGCTGCGTCAATATCCTAGAGATGACATCATCTTCCTTTAGGGTTAGTATGATTAAGCAATATAATAGACAAAGAAGGTCAGCGTTTTACCAATTAGCCAATGAAAATTACCAATTCATCAATGTCTATCACAAGATGACCAAGCCAACAGTGTTTTCTATCAACAATAGTTCAAATAAGGCATGACATAATCATTCATTGTAGAGTTTAGAGGGCTTGTTGCGTCAGGTATGACGTCAACCCTGGTTAGTGCTTTAGGGTTAGTTAGGGTTTCAAAATTTGAAAAATTGAAAGATGAATTTGCACAATAAACTCAACGTTGGAAAGAAAACCAGTGCCTTAGGGTAATATGGAGTCAAAAGTAAGGGAAAAATATCAAGAGGATTAAAATTTAAAGACTAGAAGGTTAGGTTCTATGGTGCTGCAATGGCAGGGCCCTAGAATCAAAACCCTAAGGGAAGGAGGCTCATTCCAGTGTTGCTTAAGCAAGGCCTCATGCTCCTTCCTCTTTCTCTAAATACTCTTGGAAAAATGGCTAGCTTCAAAGTACAAATCTAAGGGAGAAAAGTGTTGCATGGGGACAAGGATTTTCAAACCCTAGAAGGTTAAAACCCTAGGTGTAGAATTAACTAGGCCTAGGATGTCTCCTCTATTCATCTTATACTTTAATGCTAACTCAGAAAAAGAGAGATAAGTGTAGCAACGGCTAGGCTATATCTTCCTTTATCAATGGCTAAAACAAGTTTCTCAAACATGGGGACATATAGCAATGACCTACTAGTGTGCTTGCTACCTAGGGTTTCAAGATTTAGCAATATAATAGCAATGACATAGAAAATGTAAGAAATTAAACCTACAACCATTCATTTAAGAAGTTTTGCATGAAAAATTCACTTACAAATCATGAAGAATGCTTAATCATACCCTAGTTGTAAACCTTCCATGAGAGAAACACCATAAATGCCAAGAAGAATCCTCCAATAAGAGTTGCGCCTCACTTCCAAGACCAAAGATACCAAGCAAAAGACTAAAGGTTGATCTCTCACAAGAGAGTGAGTTATGTTATTCAAAATGAGGAAAAACGTCCTCTATTTATACCAATCTATGACCTTTCAATTTAAAAATAGGTCATTAAAACAATCGATAAGGTTGACTACAAAATTTTCACTATTTTAACATTAATTGCTACAAAAATGTCACAATATGAGAAAAAGGTGGGATGTCAAGCCCTTTTGAGGGAGACGTTGGCCCTTTTTGGGAAAATCTAGCATCTAGAAGTGAGACATTGGCCCTTCTAGGGCATCCTCCAAGCTGCCACACGTGACAATAACCTCAACACACTACCACACACTCAAGATAACGTCCAACTCTCCTAGGTGACATCCAGTCCATCAAAGGCAAACGTTCCATCTGCAGTGGGTGATTCCCCCTAGGTTGGGCTCTGCCAAAGTGTCCTGGTGGAACGTCCTTCTTTCTTCCTATGCAAAAGCTCATCACAACGTTGTCCTTTCTCTGCCATCCCAACAACCATCTGATGGGCTCTTCAGCCCCATGGAGGTCCAAGCTAATCATATCCCCATGTGTACCAGTCCACTGGTACCTGTCCGTCGGGTATGGTCCTGCACATCAAAAACTTCGCCCTCCATGGGATCATTAGTCCTCGGGATCATAGCAATGTCAATCATATTTCATCATTAAATTTATCAAATACATGCATAAAACCCCTAGCATATCATCTAATAGCTCAAACACATTACACTGATCTACTATACAAAGTTGAAGAAATAGACAGAACAACCTATTGGGCCAGTATCCATAAGAAGAAGAAAGTTTCCACAAAAGATTATTCAAGCCATGTACATGAAGTGATATGGTCTAAGGATGTCTAGTCACAATGAAGACCAGGGGTAGGTATAGTCCGTGGATGCCTTTGTAGGAGGTGAGCTGTACCCATCATGGATGCACTTTTTCCAAGCCCCTTTATTGCCTTTATTCATTATTTATTGTTTTTTCTTTCTTTTTACTTCAAGGTCTGACTAGAGGACACTGCCTTGGCATGGTGACCAGAGCTGACAGTGTTACCCACTGGTATTTTTGTAGAAATGATAAGGCTAGCTCGTGATGAGACCCCCTTTCCCTTGGCCATGCAACCAAATTTCATTTCCCTGGCATGGCGACCAGATAATGGCAATGTCATACTGCTAGATACCTATGAACATAATGGGCCGGCTGGTGATGAGACTTCCCATCCTCTTGGTTAGGTCTTGTTTTATTATTTTTCTTAGGGTCCCTTTTGTTTCTTATCGAGAGGCCTTTTAGTGCCTTCTCGGGGATCCTTGGGCGAAGCATCTCTAGGTTTTAATTCCTATGGATTTTATCTTTTACCAGCTGCTTTTACCCCCTGGGACTTTAGCCCCTTCTTCCCACAGGACAAAGTGTAACCCTCAAAGGTCATCCTAATGGCTGGACTAGGGGAATGGGATGGATGTATGAGAGATAATATGTAAAGTGATAGAATGGTGGGAGCGAACGATGGCTCTGCAAATCCCCTTTGGTGGCTAACCAAAACCCATAAATACAAGCTTGCTAGGGCACCGTGTTAATCCCCCCAACAATGGTCAAGTGGACTAGTGTAAGATCCATTCAGTTATCAGAAATGTAAGGAACCTGATGCATATATAAGAAAGTTATAATGATCAAACATGACACATACCATGAGACCTTGGACCAATTACCTCATGAAGCAAGAGTCTTCTCTGATGCAAGTCCAAGCCGATGGTGATGTAAAATGTTGCTGTTAACAGGACAAGTCTGGCAAAGAAGAAGAAGGATGGGCCCTCTAGGGCCATGCTTAGGTCAATTGATGCAGGAGCATCGCCCACGTCAAGCGAACCAGCGCGGAGCGGGAGACAGCTGGATAGCGCCAGCACAAATTTTGAAAGCACCTTGATTATTGTTGCGCAAACATTAATGTGTGGAATTAATGAAGTGCACTTTGTATATTGTATTTGGACCTTGAGCGGATATCTCTCATCCTTAGGTAGATAGTCGACGTTTAATAGACTTAATGAAAAGTTAGATAGGAATTTAATTCTAGATTTGATAGCTTTAGAGCGCAAGAGGGAAACGGGATATAGACACCCTCATTGTACATTGTATGATTATTATCATTGAGAGCATTCAGGAGAGGAGAGCATGCAGAGAAGTGTATGAAGAACACCCATGTACAGACATTTGAATTAATAGAAAGAGTTCTGATTCAAATTCATGGCTTGTGTTATTCTCTGTGTATCTATGTTAATATGCTCATGAATGTTTACTTCCTGTCATACATTTTATTTTATATGCTGTGTATGTGATTTCATGGTTGGATTGAAGTCTGTGAGAACAAGGAGTTAGTTTCAATTGTTTCTCTATCTTGAACCAGAGAATTCCTGCAAGGAGTGCAGTTGAATCGTCCACAAGGAGTGCGTTGATAGAAGGGTTCAGATAGAGGTAACTTTTGTTCTAAGTTCCCAAAAGTGAAGATTTGGCACCAGAGCTGTGCAAGGCGTGCGTAGGCTAGAAAAAGTCTCAGAGTTGCGATTCTGAGCAAAGGGATTGAGATATTTCTGCTGCAGGAGTGTGCAGGATCGAAGGCTTCAACACTTAGTCATGGTTGAAGATTTGCCACAAGGAGTGCGTGCAATAGTTTCTTCCTGAGAGATTTGAAGTTGTGAAATCTCAGGAGGGATAGACCTTCAAGTTCATTGAAGGGACAATCCAGAAGTTGTGTGTGAGCAGGTTGAAAGGAGAGTCACAGATTTGTGCGCAGGGTGACGAGTTCTGCGGAAGAGCGCCTCCTCATTTTGTAGAGTCCATTTGGAAGGGACGGACGTTTGAATTTCTCCAAGGATATTTCGTAAAGATCCGTGGATCGTTGGATCTCTCGGAGTTGCAGGAAGGTTGCAGTGCAAGCACGACGAAGGTTCAAGCTTAGGACAAATAAAGCGTTGATCCAAGCTAGCTAGGGCCGTTGGATCAATCACGAGATCGACTATTGGGGTTTCACGAGAAAGGAGCGGAAGATTGGGCCACGGGAATCGCGATAGTATGAGAAGCGATATCGAGAGAGTTACGTAAGTAGTGTGGGGCCACCGTAGTTAGTGGAGTACAGGTGGCACCAACTATCGAGATCTTGCCGCGAGAAGTTCTGAAACTTGGGCATTAGGATTCGCGATCCTGCGAAGTCCGAAGTCCCGATATTGGTGTTTTGACGCATCGTGTATCGGAGGTTGTAACCTCAAGTGTTTGGTGTCGCGAGTCACGAAGACGCGATAGAGTGAAGTTCTGACACGGTGAGAGAAATTCAGCGTTGAACAATCCATCGGGTCTCGGGGATTCGAGAGCCTAGAGATTGACAGAGAACCCGCGAAGTCGCGAGTTCCGATCCTCCAAAAACTAAATAAAGGGGGATTGCGCCGAGGAGAATCTGTGGGTAAGGAATATTCCCGAAAGGAATCAGAAGAACCTTTGACATTCTTCGGGCCGAGAGGAAAGAATATCCTGTGAGAGAGGACGTGCTCCGAGGAATGCGGCTGCATCAGGTTTGGTATCAGAGAGGGAATATCTTTGCTTTCTGTAGCAAAGAAGAAGAAGGAGTAAAATCACCATGCCACCAAGAAGAGAAAGACAGTCACCTGATCCAGAGGACAGGGAAGTGAGAAGAAGAGGTAGGCCGACAGGAAATCCAGAAATGGAGAGACAGATGAGAGATCTCCGAGCCAGACTCGAAGACATGGAGACAGATCAGAGACGCGGAGTTGGTGCTGGATATTTCAGTGACTCCGAAGTTGAAGAGGAAGCTGGACATGAAGAAGAGGTCACAACAGAAGATGCATCAACCAAGAGGTTGATCAAAGCCATTGCCAGGATGGGTACAAAGGCGAAAATGGACATTCCAGTCTATGAGGGGAATCTGGATGCTGAGGAGCTGCTAGACTGGATTAGAGCTCTTGATACATACTTCGATTATGAAGATATCGAAGAGGATAAGAAAGTCAATCACGCAGTCACGCACTTGAAGGGACATGCATCATTGTGGTGGGACGAGCTACAAGATGACAGACGCTTCAAGGGCAAGCAGAAGATCAAGAGTTGGGATCGAATGATCGCGAAGATGAAAACGAAGTTCATCCCGAGAGATTACCAAATTACTCTGTCCAGGCGAATGCAAAACCTGAGACAGAAACTGATGACAGTGAAAGAATACACTGAGGAATTCTATCGACTGAACATCAGAGCAGGTCATCGGGAGAGCGATGATGAGAAAGTGGCTAGATATCTGAATGGTCTGAGATATGACATTCAGGATGAATTGAGCATGCTAACCATCCGAACGGTGGAAGATGCTTACCAATTGGCTCTGAAAGCCGATGAGAAGCTGAGCTGAAAGAAAGGACAGCGAGGGCGAGGCAGAAGCCAGCTAAGAGGCAAATCAGTTGCCCAGGAAAAATATCAGAAGCCCAAGGAGGAATGGAAGAAACCTCAGGGTAAGGTTGAAATAGGTGGAACCTCACAGCGAGGGACACATGTTGAGCAGAGAGGACAACAAAATGATCAGCGAGGAGATTATGCTGACACAAATACTTTTCCTCGTACTAGAGGCAGAGGAAGAGGCCGAGGTGGAGTAATCACATGCTTCACATGTGGAAAGAATGGGCACAGGTCATTTGAGTGTCCAGAGAAAAAGAAGGACATTGGAGAAGCTCACATCACTAAAGCGCAGAGGCGAGATGTTGAGGCCGAAGACGCAGAAGGCAGAAGATCGCTTGTGATGCATAAAGTCCTTTTGACACCCGAGAAGGAGGTGGAAAGCTCGGTTCAAAGGACCAGACTGTTTAGAACAACTTGCAAGACCAAGGATAGGGTATGCAAGGTTATTGTTGACAGTGGTAGCACGGATAATCTCGTATCCACAGAGATGGTAGAGAAGTTGGAGCTGGAGACGACTGATCATCCCAGTTCATACAGAGTTTCGTGGCTACAGAAAGGACACCAGGTAACTGTTACTAAACAATGCCTGGTTGAGTTCAAGATAGGTGGGTATAATGATAAGATTTTATGTGATGTTATTCCCATGGATGTATGTCATTTATTGCTAGGTAGACCATGGAAATATGACAGAAATGTGATTCATGATGGGAGAATGAACACATATACCCTAGAGAAGAATGGGAGAACCCATATGTTGCTTCCGATAAAGGATAAGGAGGTGAAACTGGAAGTAAGCAACACAGTACTTCTCATGAGTGGGAAGGAACTTCTTACAGAGGTGAAGAAGAAGGAAGATCCAGAATTCTTTGTTGTAAGAAAGCCGAGGATTATTCTGACTAGCACAAGAGTGGATGATTTGCCAGATGAGATTCAGGAACTACTGGAGGAGTTCGCTGACATCATAGTAGACGAATTACCTCGTTCGTTGCCACCAATGAGAAGTGTGAGTCATCACATAGACCTCATACCAGGAGCTAGCTTACCGAATAAAGCCACGTACAGGTTGACGCCGCAGGAAAATGAGGAGGTCAAGAAACAGGTCCAAGATTTGATGGACAAAGGATTGGTCAGGGAAAGTCCGAGTCCATGTTTCGTTCCAACGGTACTCTGTCCGAAGAAGGATGGAGGTTGGAGGATGTGCACCGATTCAAGGGCCATCAACAAGATAACCATTAGGTACAGGTTTCCACTGCCAAGAATGGATGATCTGATGGATTGCCTGAGTGGGGCACATTATTTTTCAAAGATCGATTTGAAAAGCGGATACCACCAGATTCACATGAGAGAAGGCGATGAGTGGAAAACAACATTCAAGACAAACGAGGGTTTGTATGAATGGCTAGTCATGCCGTTTGGTTTGACGAATGCACCGAGTACATTTATGAGGTTGATGAATGAAGTCCTGAGGGAGTTCATCAGAAAGTTTGTCATTGTTTATCTGGATGACATACTGATTTATAGTAAATCAGAGGCTGAACATTTGAAACATTTGGCCATTGTGATGAAGAAGCTACAACATGAGAAGCTATTGATTAATGTGAAGAAATCTTCATTTATGAAGACAGAGCTCATTTACTTGGGTTTTGTTATTTCGACTAATGAGTTAAAGATGGATCCGGACAAGGTGGAAGTGACCAAGAATTGGCCATCACCGAGAAATATTTTCAAGGTGAGAAGTTTTCATGGTTTAGCTAGTTTCTACCGGAAATTCATCAGAAATTTCAGTGGAATTAGCGTAGCGATGATGGATACAGTGAAGAAGTGACATAAATATTTTCACTGGACAACTAAGGTTGAAGAGAGCTTCAATCTGCTGAAGCACAAGATCACAGAGCAACCAGTGTTGGTGTTGCCGGATTTCCAGAAAACCTTTCAGGTAAAATGTGATGCAAGTGGGTTTTCCATAGGAGCGGTCTTGAGTCAGGAGGACAGACCAGTTGCATATTTCAGTGAGAAGATGGATGAAGTGAAACTGAAATACTCCACATATGATAAAGAATTTTATGCTATCATACAGGCACTGAAGAAGTGGAGGCATTACTTGATCCCGAAAGAATTTGTTTTGTACAGTGATAATCATGCATTATAGTTTGTGACTCAACAGGAGAAGTTGAATCAGAAACATGCAAAATGGGTAGAGTATATGCAAAATTTCACGTTTGTGATTAAGCATATTTCGGGTACTTCTAACAAAGTGGCTGATGCTTTGAGAAGGAAATGTTTGTTGCTGCAGGAGTTTCGAGTCAAAACATTGGGTTTTGATAATCTCAGGGACATGTACGTAGGAGATGCAGATTTTGTAGAAGCGTATCAAGCAGTTGAGAATCCAGTTCTCAGAGATAGGAGCCCTTGGATAGATTATATGATCCAGGAAGGATTGCTGTTTAGAGGCAATCAACTGTGTATTCCGAAATGCTCCATGCGGGAGAACTTGTTAAAAGAGAAACATAGTGGTGGATTGGCAGGACATTTTGGCCATGACAAGACATTCGCAAAGATGAATGAGTCATATTTTTGGCCAGGGATGGGTGCAGATGTTACGAGGTTTGTTGACAGATGTCGGATTTTCCAGCATTCAAAAGGAAGAAAGCAGAATGTAGGTTTTTATCAGCCATTGCCCATACCGGAGAGGCCATGGGAGGAGATTAGCATGGATTTTGTATTGGGATTGCCGAGGACACAAAGAGGTGTTGATTCCATCTTTGTAGTCGTGGACAGGTTTTCAAAGATGGCACATTTCATTCCATGCTAGAAGACCAATGATGTGATGCACATCGCAAATTTGTTTTTCAAAGAGATCGTTAGACTTCATGGATTGTCGAAAAGCATTGTTTCGGACAGGGACACTAAATTCATAGGGCATTTTTGGAGGACCTTATGGAAAAAGCTAGGAACTAATCTGGCGTTTAGTTCTGCTTATCATCCTCAGACGGATGGACAGACGAAAGTGGTGAACATAAGTCTAGGAGACTTGCTGAGAAGCTTGGTGACAGAGCACCATGGCAGCTGGGACAACATATTGCCACAGGCAGAGTTCGCATACAATGATTCACTGAATCGGAGTAAAGGAAAGAGCCCATTTCAGATTGTGTATGGGATGCAACCGAGAGGAGTATCTGAATTATGAGATTCAGAACAGACTGCTACTAGCAGCGCTAGTGCAGAAGAATTCGCTGAGGCAGTGAGAGAACTTCACAGCCAGGTGAAGCAGTGACTACTGGATTCAAATCAGGAGTACAAGCGCAAAGAAGACCAACATCGGAGACAACTTCAGTTTGAAGTTGGTGATCTAGTTCTGGCACACCTGAGGAAGGAAAGGTTCCCAAGGGGAACATACAACAAGCTCAAGATGAAGAAAATTGGGCCATGCAGAGTCTTGAAGAAATTCAGAGAAAATGCTTATGAGATTGAGTTGCCGGATGGCATCGGGATATCTACGATATTCAGTATCGCAGATTTATATCCATACAAGGCTGGAGGAGCAGAGACTGGAACTGAAGAGCCAGTAATCTAGTGGATGAAACAATTATCAGTTGCAGAGAAGCCGCAGATGGAATGCATACTGGACAGAAGAGTGGGTAAAAAGACCAGGCGGAAGCAGTAGTTTGAGTATCTGGTCAAGTGGAAAAATCACCCAGTGGAATATGCCAGCTAGGAGAGCGAGGTAGTAATACAAAAGTATGTACACACCATGCAGGAGCTCATGGATAGGAGCCCATGAAAATGTTCAAGCGAGGGAGTATGATGCAGGAGCATTGCCCACGTCAAGCGAACCAATGTGGAGCGGGAGACAACTGGATAGCGCCAGCACAAATTTTGAAAGAACCTTGATATTGTTGCGCAAACATTAATGTGTGGACTTAATGAAGCACACTTTGTATATTGTATTTGGACCTTGAGCGGATAGCTCTCGTCCTTAGGTAGATAGTCGACATTTAATAGACTTCATGAAAAGTTAGATAGGAATTTAATTCTAGATTTGATAGCTTTAGAGCACAAGAGGGAAACAAGATATAGACACCCTCATTGTACATTGTATGATTATTATCATTGAGAGAATTCAGGAGAGGAGAGCATGTAGAGAAGTGTATGAAGAACACCCATGTACAGACATTTGAATTAATAGAAAGAGTTCTGATTCAAATTCATGGCTTGTGTTATTCTCTGTGTATCTATGTTAATATGCTCATGAATGTTTACTTCCTGTCATACATTTGCTTTTATATGCTGTGTATGTGATTTCATGGTTGGATTGAAGTCTGTGAGAATAAGGAGTTAGTTTCAATTGTTTCTCTATCTTGAACCAGAGAATTCCTGCAAGGAGTGCAGTTGAATCATCCGCAAGGAGTGCGTTGACAGAAGGGTTCAGATAGAGGTAACTTTTCTTCTAAGTTCCCAGAAGTGCAGATTTGGCACCAGAGCCGTGCAAGGCATGCACAGGCTAGATGAAGTCTCAGAGTTGTGATTCTGAGAAAAGGGATTGAGATATTTCTGCTGCAGGAGTGTGCAGGATCGAAGGCTTCAACACTTAGTCGTGGTTGAAGATTTGCCGCAAGGAGTGCGTGCAAGAGTTTCTTCCTGAGAGATTTGAAGTCGTGAAATATCAGGAGGGATAGACCTTCAAGTTCGTTGAAGGGCCAAGCCAGAAGTTGTGCGTGAGTAGGTTGAAAGGAGAGTCGTAGATTTGTGTGCAGGGTGACGAGTTCTGCGGAAGAGCACCTCATCATTTTGTAGAGTCCATTTGGAAGGGATGGACGTTAGAATTTCTCCAAGGAGATTTCGTAAAGATCCGTGGATCGTTGGATCTCTCGGAGTTGCAGGAAGGTTGCAGTGCAAGCACGAAGAAGGTTCAAGCTCATGACAGATAGAGCGTTGATCCAAGCCAGCTAGGGCCGTTGGATCCATCACGAGATCGGCTATCGGGGTTTCGCGAGAAAGGAGCGGAAGATTGGGCCACAGGAATCGCGATAGTATGAGAAGTGATATCCCGAGAGTTACGTAAGTAGTGTGGGGCCGCCGTAGTTAGTGGAGTACAGGTGGCACCAACTATCAGTATCTCTCCGCGAGAAGTTCCGAAACTTGGGCGTTAGGATTTGCGATCCTGGGAAGTCCGAAGTCCCGATATCGGCGTTTCGACGCATCGCGTATCGAAGGTTGGAACCTCAAGTGTTTGGTGTCGTGAGTCACGAAGACGCGATAGAGAAAAGTTTCGACACGGCGAGATAAAGTTAGCGTTGACCAAAGCTATCGGGTCTCAGGGATTCGAGAGCCTAGAGATTGACAGAGAATCCGCGAAGTCGCGAGTTCTGATCCTCCGACAACTAAAGAAAGGGGGATTGCACCGAGGAGAATCTGTGGGTAAGGAATATTCCCGAAAGGAATCAGAAGAACCTTTGACATTCTTAGGGCCAAGAGGAAAGAAGATCCTGTGAGAGCGGACGTGCTCCGAGGAGTGCGGCTGCATCATCAATCCTGCTCTTGGTACTCCATGTCTAGGACCTGTGGGCCTCGAGACATGATCTCCTAGTTATCCCTAGAAAACGTGGATAACATCTAGCTCCAACTCGGGGACATGTGCTCACCGTAGAGTGCATGAGAACCTCAACATCTCTGGCATAAACTTGCAGACCTTCTCACACTTGAAAAGAAGGCATCAACAAAAAAGGTGGGGTGGTACTGCCACCCCGCAAAATAATACATGTATACATATGAGATAAAACAATCAAGATGCATATAAGGAAACAAACAATAAATGCAGATGGTATAATACACGTAAATTCCTACCTACTCATACTTACCTGTACCGTCATGTCCCACCACCTTAGTGGGGTTTGAGGAGGCGTCCGCTGATGGGCAATGGGCGCCTTCTTCCTTCCAAGGTGGACAAGTAATATGAGTTATCCACTGATTCCATTCCGACCTTGAAAGGTCTGAGCCATGATTGTGTACTTCCCTTTACATTAGTAGGCTCTCCTTTCTAAGTATCCCACATCCATACCAACTCCCCTTCCTTGTATTTTCGGATCTTGTGTTTGTTAGTTCCTTGGAAAACCCTGGTGTATTGTACTGAGGGAGGTGGGTGGGCTTCTGGAGTAAAGGCCTCTTGTTGGGAAGGATGTATCTGCGCATCTTCTTCATCCTTTGATCTTTTTAGTATCTTCACCGTCCCTACCTCTTTGTTCTGAAACTAATCTAGGAGCTGCTGATATTCCTCTTTATTGGGCCACTCAATCTGGTCAAAGTCTTCTTCTGTAATAAATGGCATGTCTTCCGGAGAATACTCTTGAAGAGTTTGTATCACATCTTTCTGCGCTTCATTCAAAGTAGGAACAACATCTTGTACATGGGTTCCAGTTATTGGCATAATGAGTAATCATCCAGTTGTTCCATCTTTCAAAGGAAATTGCAAAAAGGTGAGATCCATCTCAAGGGACCCGCCTATCATTACACCAAAATTTCTAGATAATAGCATTCCCCACACATCCGGGACATCAACGACTATAATGTATATGTGAACTGTCTTCTCAGGGAATTATTTCAACTGTACTTCGACATTTTCAACAACACCATGTGTGGGTATTTCTTTGGATTCAAACCCACAAACGTTCCTGTAAGGCCTGGTTACTTTCAGGCCCATCTGTTGCATGACTTTGAGAGACATCATGTTTGCACCAACACCTGTATCCAGCATGCAATTGTTGATATATTTATTGTTCCTCATAAGAGTCATGAAGAAAGGTGGGTTTTCACCGTACTGGATCCTGAAATGGTCGGCTTGTAGCATGATCGGGGGGTCCATAGGCTTAGCCGTTCCTGAAAAGAAGGTGTTGAAGCGTTCTTTAATAGAAGGGATCTTGACTGATTCTTTTAAGGGAACATTAACATGCATCTTCAACAAAGCTCCTTCAAAATCAAAATCAAGGGTAATCTTATCAGCTTTGGGAGTTTTAGGAGGAAGAACCTCAGGAGATTTCGACTGAACAATTGTAGGTTGGTTTGGGTTATTTCTCTGGTATACTTGGACTTCTTTCTTTTTTAGCTTTTCTCGTGATTCTTGGTCCAAGTTGTTAATTATTTCTAATATTGCTGCTCTGGCTGCTTCCTTCAGGGCTTGTTGATGTTCTGCATCAGTGATGTTTATCTGAGGGAAACTTGAAAAGCAATCAAAGTTGTTAACTTGTTGTTGGCTGGCGTTATAAGGACACTCATTCTCCCAATGTGCTTCACTGCATTCCAGGCACCAAGGGTTTTCATCAACCACATTTGTAGGGGCCAGAGTATTTGGGACTTCATTTTCATTCTTCGGCTTGTAAGTTTGATTCCCTTTTTGGAATGGCCCTTTGAATGGAGGTCTAGGTGCTTGGGTCTGGGATTTTTCAAGTCTTACGATCCGATTCATCATTTCTTCTTGATTCTTCATGATGCTATCCACTAAATCTTGTAGCTTACTGATAATGGTGTAGAGATCCGAAGTAGGCTCAGCATTGTGTACCACTTTCTGCTTGGTGTCTATTTTCCCCCTAGGGTTGGCAAAGGGCTCAATCTTGGATGAAAGGAGATTTCCTTCAATCTTGGTTGCAAGCTGTTTTGATTCTTGAATGGACTAAGGATATTTGTCCCTAAGAAGGTATCCTAATTGGCCATTGAAAGATCTAGTATAAATGTGAACAAGGTAATCATATTTCAGATGGTGGCTTGGGGGGATTCGTTGGAGTAATGATTCAAATCTGGTATGAAATTCTCGAATAGATTCATTTTCATGCCTAGAAAGGCCATTTAGTCGGGTGAGCAACATGTTCGGGTCTTCTTTGATACTCCACCTTCTGAGGAAGATTTGTTCGAGTCTATCCATGGTTTTGATGCTTCCATCAGGCAGGCCAAGATACCAACATCTTGCAGCATCATAAAGGGTAGCAGAGAATAACTTCATGACCAAATCCTTAGCATCATCACTAATGGGGTGAAGCTGAAAAAATGCCCAGAAGTTACTCATATGCTCTTCGGCACTAGTAGCATCAGTGCCGATAAACTTAGGCAACCACTTCTCATATTTAGGTGGCATTTGCCTAGGGTAGCTAGGTATGGCTGACATGTCTAATGGATTGAACAAAGTGGATGACCATTGTCTCTGATTGTTGACTGGGTTTGTAGTGCCGGTCTGAGAAGTAGACATGTTTAAAGGAAGTCTCTTTCCAAAGAGTGACTTGACAACAGGAGAATTAGCAGGAGGCTTCCTTCTGAAAGTTAGAGGAGGATTATTGAACCTCCTTTTGGTTTGTGGAGTCGCCATATAGTTTTCTTGAAACTATCAAAGAATAGGGGAATAACGTCTTAGTGGAGTCGCCAGGTAAGCTTGTAAGAGAAAAGTCTTTGAGGCAAGGCTTACCAAGGATTTGTCGTTTGAGGAAGATTGACTCAGTGTTCCCCGACAACGGCGCCAAAATGTTATCGCGCAGTTTGTAGTTTAGGTCATAGACTAGATGATAAGGGTCAAACTGGCGTAACAGGGACCTACCCCACCCAATGTAACCACAATGGGGAGGTCCTTTCTATTTAGGGTGGCTAAGCCCAAGGGAGACGTCCCTGGCAATCTGGGGTTTTGAAAGGAAAAGGCTCAAAGGATTAAGGCTAGTTTCCCTTCCACAGATTACCGCCCAGAAGATAGTCAAATAAAGAATAACCACAGAAAAGGCACCTGCTTGCGAGACAAGACAACAATGAACTAGTACATGCAATAATGGTTAATAGTTCATAAATCAATGACTATCAAACTTTAATGTAAATGAGCATATACATTAGTAAATATTGACGAAGTCAATGTTTGCAATAATGACAAAGGCAATATAATGTTACTTGTCAATAAACACTATCTAATGAAAATGATCAATCCTTGAATTAACTCAATGCATTAAACATCATTAATTGCTCAGATACAATAGGTTGCTGCGTCAATATCCTAGAGATGATGTCAGCTTCCTTTAGGGTTAGTATGATTAAGCAATATAATAGACAAAGAAGGTCAGTGTTTTTCCAATTAGCCAATGAAAATTACCAATTCATCAATGTCTATCACAAGATGACCAAGCCAACAATGTTTTCTATCAACAATAGTTCAAATAAGGCATGACGTCATCATTAATTGTAGAGTTTAGAGGGCTTTTTGCGTCAGGTATGACATCAACCCTGGTTAGTGCTTTAGGGTTAGTTAGGGTCTCAAAATTTGAAAAATTGAAAGATGAATTTGCACAACAAGCTCAACATTGGAAAGAAAACCAGTGCCCTAGGGTAATATGGAGTCAAAAGTAAGGGCAAAATCTCAGGAGGATTAAAATTTAAAGACTAGAAGGTTAGGTTCTATGGTGCTGCAATGGAAGGGCCCTAGAATCAAAACCCTAAGGGAAGGAGGCTCATTCCGGTGTTGCTTAAGAAAGGTCTCATGCTCCTACCTCTTTCTCTAAATACTCTTGGCAAAATGGCTAGTTTCAAAGTACAAATCTAAGGGAGAAAAGTGTTGCATGGGGACAAGGATTTTCAAATCCTAGAAGGTTAAAACCCTAGGTGTAGAATTAACTAGGCCTAGGACGTCTCCTCTATTCAACTTATACTTTAATGCTAACTCAGAAAAAGAGAGATAAGTGTAGCAACGACTAGGCTATATCTTCCTTTATCAATGGCTAAAACAAGTTTCTCAAACATGGGGACATATAGCAATGACCTACTAGTGTGCTTGCTACCTAGGGTTTCAAGATTTAGCAATATAATAGCAATGACATAGCAAATGTAAGAAATTAAACCTACAACCATTCATTTAATAAGTTTTGCATGAAAAATTCACTTACAAATCGTGAATAATGCTTAATCAAACCCTAGTTGTAAACCTTCCATGAGAGAAACACCATAAATGCCAAGAAGAATCCTCTAATAAGAGTTGCGCCTCACTTCCAAGACCAAAGATACCAAGCAAAAGACTAAAAGTTGATCTCTCACAAGAGAGTGAGTTATGTTATTCAAAATGAGGAAAAATGTCCTCTATTTATACCAATCTATGACCTTTCAATTTAAAAATAGGTCATTAAAACAACCGATAAGGCTGATTACAAAATTTTCACTGTTTTAACATTAATTGCTACAAAAATGTCACAATATGAGCAAAAGGTGGGACATCAAGCCCTTTTGAGGGAGACGTTGGCCCTTTTTGGGCAAATCCAGCATCCAGAAGTGAGACATCAAGCCCTTTTGAGGGAGACGTTGGCCCTTTTTGGGCAAATCCAGCATCCAGAAGTGAGACGTTGGCCCTTCTAGGGCATCCTCCAAGCTTCCACATGTGCCAATAACCTCAGCACACTTCCACACACTCAAGATAACGTCCAACTCTCCTAGGTGACATATGGTCCATCAAAGGCAAACGTTCCATCTGCAGTGGGTGATTCCCCCTAGGTCGGGCTCTGCCAAAGTGTCCTGGTGGAACGTCCTTCTTTCTTCCTATGCAAAAGCTCATCACAATGTTGTCCTTTCTCTGCCATCCCAGCAACCATCTGATGGGCTCTTCAGTCCCATGGAGGTCCGAGCTAATCATATCCCCATGTGTACCGGTCCACTGGTACCTGTCCGTCGGGTATGGTCCTGCACATCAAAAACTTCGCCCTCCATGGGCTCATTAGTCCTCGGGATCATAGCAATGTCAATCATATTTCATCATTAAATTTATCAAATACATGCATAAAACCCCTAGCATATCATCTAATAGCTGAAAGACATTACACTGATCTACTATACAAAGTTGAAGAAATAGACAGAACAACCTGTTGGGCCAGTATCCATAAGAAGAAGAAAGTTTCCACATAAGATTATTCAAGCCATGTACATGAAGTGATATGGTCTAAGGATGTCCAGTCACAGTGAAGACCAGGGGTAGGTATAGTCCGTGGGTGCTTTTGTAGGAGGTGAGCTGTACCCATCATGGATGCACTTTTTCCAAGCCCCTTTATTGCCTTTATTCATTATTTATTGATTTTTCTTTCTTTTTACTTCAAGGTCTGACCAGAGGACACTGCCTTGGCGTGGTGACCAGAGCTGACAATGTTACCCACTTGTATTTTTGCAGAAATGATAAGGCTGGCTCATGATGAGACCCCCTTTCCCTTGGCCATGCAACCAAAGGTCATTGCCCTGGCATGGTGACCAGATAATGGCAATGCCATACTGCTAGATACCTATGAACATAATGGGCCGTCTCGTGATGAGACCTCCCATCCTCTTGGTTAGGTCTTGTTTTATTATTTTTCTTAGGGTCCCTTTTGTTTCTTATCGAGAGGCCTTTTATTGCCTTCTCGGGGATCCCTGGGTGAAGCATCTCTAGGTTTTATTTCCTATGGCTTTTATCTTTTACCAGTTGCTTTTACCCCTTGGGCCTTTAGCCCCTTATTCCCACAGGACAAAGTGTAACCCTCAAAGGTCATCCTAATGGATGGACTAGGGGAATGGGGTGGATGTATGGGAGATAAGATGTAAAGTGATAGAATGGTGGGAGCGGACGATGGCTCTACAAATCCCTTTTGGTGGCTAACCAAAACCCATAAATACAAGCTTGCTAGGGCACCCCATTAATCCCCCCAACAATGGTCAAGTGGACTAGTGTAAGATCCAAGCAGTTATCAGAAATGTAAAGAACCTGATGCATATATAAGAAAGTTATAATGATCAAACATGACACATACCATGATACCTTGGACCAATTACCTCATGAAGCAAGAGTCTTCTCTAATGCAAGTCCAAGCTGATGGTGATGGAAACTATTGCTGCTAACAGGACAAGTCTAGCGAAGAAGAAGAAGGATGGGCCCTCCAGGGCCATGCTCAGGTCAATCCTGCTCTCGGTACTCCATGTCTAGGACCTGGGGGCCTCGAGACATGATCTCCTAGTTATCCCTAGAAAATGGGGATAACAAGGTGTTTTAATGTTCTGAAAGATGAACCGACCTGTAAATATTAATGGAAGATTTCCAACAATTAATTTTGATTAATGTCTTAATCGGTATAATTATGAAGCATTCTCTAACAATGTAATGTTTATATTATTGAAATTATAGGAAGTATCACAATATTCAGATGATTGATTAAATGAGTTTCCAATACAGTAAGTATTGTTTTTATTTGTTTTCAACTTATTGCATAATCATTAGATAGATGTTATTGTGTATAAATACATTGTAAAATTAAAATCTTGGTTCATATCTATTACTCAGTAACTAGCACATCTACATGCTTGGAGCCAATCTTGCATGGATTGGCATAGTTGGAATTGAATGTTTCTCCCTTTTCCTCAATATGATACTCGTGCCTGGTATTGAGATTGAGTAGTGTCTGCTAATTATTTAAGTGTGATAATAAAACTTGTAGAGATATTGATCTTGGTTAATTATTTAAACTTTACAATTATACAACATTACATTAATTTCTTAATATGATTAGGTAAAAATAAATGTGAAAAAATAAAAAGTTAACTAATGTTTAAAAATCATTAATTATGACTATTTTCAATAAATATAAACCTTTAAACATATATAAAATAATAATTATAAATATGATGAAATATAAATGATTGATATTAAATTTAAAGAAGTTAGTAAAATTTCTTTCATATAAAAATGAATAAATTAAGTTTTATGTTCAATTATTAATGTTCAATTTTTACCTCTAGGATGTATTTATTAGTTCAAATTAGTTTTGGGAATTATAATAAAAAGTAATTCAAATTCAATTCCATGTAATTATAATAAAAAGTAATTCAAATTCAATTCCATGTAATTTACGCAATTTCAAAAGTTACTAATTTACGCATGAACCGCAGGGCGCTACATTATTGTATATAACAGCCAGTGCCATGAGCTCCTCCTCACCATACAGCATGCATGATGGAACTACGGATGGATGATGGAATTGTAATACGAAGTAATCCTGAAATCGGGGTAGATTTAGGAAGCTGTTCGCTTAGCTCCCCGATGATCGATTTTACGGGTGAACTTGTAGCTCGATTAACAGAATCTATCACTGGGTCTTGAACTGTGGGTGAAATTGCTTCCACCTCTGCTCTAGCTACCTAAGATGCCCTTAATGGTGTAACTTAGACATGCATTAAAACAGTAGTCCCAATTTCTGAAATAATAAATCTGAACAAATATAAAAATTTGTGAATTTATACATGTTCCGTTGAAGCGACCACATGAATGGTGAAGGCCAGTAGTGAATCTTGGATTCTATTTCTACATATATAATAGGCTATATTTTATATACATTTTCTATAATAATATTTCCTAAAAAAAATTAATATATATAAATTTAAATTTTTAAGTTGAATTTTGTAAGTGGATTAATATTAATGTTATAGAATTTGTATAAAATATCATTTATTTATAATCTTATTATTTTTGTTTTGTTTTGAACTAGAATAATACTTATCTGTGGTTTTGAAGGGGAATAATTATTTTTGGCTTCTTCAACCGATTGAACAATTGGACATGTAAAATGATGTGAGTCACTTTTTACTTTGATTCAATTTTAATTTAAAATATATTTATTAACTATTAATGTAAAGAGATTTAAATATATTTTATTTTAAGTTTCACAAGTAAAAGTTGATTTGAGAGATAAAGTCAATCCAAAATAATAATTGTTACATTTTTTTTTTCTTCTTTTCAATATGAACACTCCACCACCTATTCCAAAATCACCCTAGAGGTTCTTTACTATTATATGGAATCAATAGAAAAAAGAAGAGAAGAGACAGATGCCAAAATCCAAATAGAGTTAGAAACAATAGAAAAAAGGAGTGAAGAAAGAGGTGTAAAACTCCAAATAGAGCTAGAGGCAATGATTGATAAAAAAATTAAAGATACCATTCAAACTCAAATAGAGGATAGATTCTTAGGGTTCAAGAGTGAATTGCAGACAATGAAGGATAGGATTCAAGAAATGGAAAAACATAAACAATCAACCCAAGAAGGAGGGGTTGAAGAAAATCACAACTTTAGAGATAGGATTAAAGAGCTAGAAGAAAAACTAACCAACAATTTGACCCCACTAATATGGAAAACAAATTGGCTATCAAACCCATTAAAGAGGAAATAAATAAGCTAGTTGCACTGGATGCCTTGAACCTCATAATTTTTGGTATAAAAGAACAACAAGAGGAGGATACACTAGCAATAGTAAAAGAAGAATTAAATAATAAATCACAAATTGATACAACTTACCTCATAGAAGCAAAGAGGCTAGGAAAAATAATTGATCACAAAGATAGGTTGATCTGTGTAAAACTAAGTTGTAATGACCATAAATATAACATACTTAGTAAATATCTGAGCTTAAAAAGGTCACAAATATTTATAAATGAAGACCTCATTCCTGAAGACCAAGCTGAATTAAGGAAGAAAGTTCAAAAGGTAAAAGAAGTCAGGAAAGAAGGAAAATGGACAATAATTAGAAATCGAAAAACTATTGTTAGGGATAGAGACCAGAAGGATAATAATAAATAGGAATTTGAGACACTTGGGATCCTTTTTTGGAACTGTCGTGGCTTTCCATGGCGTAAAGGTCCTATGATAAGTTGGATCCTGAGTGATATTGATATTATCTGTCTAGTTGAAACTTGGGAGCATGAGGAGTCTAAGGTCCCTAACATAGAATGATTTGTTTTATGGCCAGCATAAAACAAAAAATCCCACCATAGAGGGATAGGAGACATAGCTTGTTATATTAGAAAAAGAATTTCTCCTCACATTCAACTTCATAAGATTGACCCTCTCAATTAATACATTTGGATAGAAATTCTAGACACCAATGCTAAGAAGATGTATATAGCAAATTGCTATTTTTCACCTATTAATTCGACTTTTTATAATAAAAGCAATCTAGATAACAATTGTCCCTATACTAATTTAGAAAAAGATATTTATAGTTTGAAAAATGAAAGTAATATCCTCCTGCTAGGAGACTTTAATGCTATGACTGCAATTAAATAAGTTACTCTTTTAAGTATTGACTCCAACCATAATTCTTTATGGCTAGGTGAGGACCTTGTTTTATCTAATAACTACAAAAGAAGCTATGAAGACCTAATTGAGAATTTATTTGGTACTGAGTTGGTCAAGTTTTGTAGCTCTCAATACCTAATAATTTGCAATGGAGTAACGAAGTGGACAAACTCCAACCAAATGACTTGTATTCATGGGCTAGGTAGTAGTGTTGTAGATTATGTGATATATGATATCCCCATTTCCAACCAGATAACAACTTTTGACCTTTTAAATGACCATGAGCCTGACTCTGATCATAAACCTTTAACCCTAACTCTAAACTTTTTCATGCATAGGAGCGCCATTGAAGAGAATTATGACCATCAAAGGAATTTTCACTATAAAAAAAATAAAGTTGAAATTTTCTTAAAGGATTTAAATAGTAAATTAAATCTCCTAACTTATAAGGACAACATTGAAGAACTCTATCATAATTTTACAACTACCCTTTCCAATTCTATTAACAAGTTATCTTTTGAGGTGTCCTATAAAAAGAATAATAGAATGACCACCTTAGTATGATAAAGAATGTAAAATTGTTAGGAAATACATTAGGGATGCTTCTAATGAGTCCTTAAAACTCGATAAGATCAATACTCATAAAGCCCTAATTAAAAGGAAAAAAAGGTACTATATCAATAAAAGGCAAGAGCAACTTTCACAACTATATAAGTTGGATCCTAAGAAGTTCTGGATCCAAATTCTAAAACACAATACTAAAGAAAATAATAGGATTCCTTTAAGGGACCGAAATTCCGCGACTTGCAAATGGGAAAGCTAAGGACATTGAAGGCTACCAAGATGAAATTTTTAAAATCAGAGGGCCAATCCTTATCCCTCACATACACAAGAACTTCAATTTAGCAGTCAAGCAGGGCTTCTCTAAACCCTGGACGCAAAGCATCATTGTTCGTATTTTTAAAAATGGGGATATAAACATTCCCTCTAATTATAGGACCATTATGATTAGCTCAATTTTAGCCAAGCTTTATGGAATTATTTTGGAAAAGAAGATTAACCTTTGGCTAGAAAGTCACGGTAAAAAAACTAAAGACCAGGTCAAGTTTAGGAGTTCCGCAATACTAAAACCAATATTTTTTGTTGTTTTGTTGAATTTAGAAAATATTTTGACATAGTTCCTAGGAAAAACCTTTGGAATAGGTTGGAAGAGATAAAACTACCTCTCGAGTTGAGGGATGCTACAATAAGGATGTATGCACATGTTATTGCTAAGTTTAAAAATACCGCGGGATGGTCAAAAGAGATTAACTGCAATATTGGAGTCAAACAAGGTTGTCCCTTGTTGTAATGCTCCTCAGCCGTTATGACTAAAAGCGAAGCAAAGAGCAAGATTTTTTTTTTTTTTTTAAACAGGATGACAAATACGATTACAGTGAAACAACACATCTGATGACAATCACCATGCCCGCAGATCAGGACACAGACACAAATGACTCAACGCATTAGCACAACAATCAACTGGGCAAAACATGCGTAAAACAAAGATAGGAATGACTCCCCGCCGGACACACAACACAATGATGCTTACAAGATAAGGACAACATCAACAACCCGAGACAATGGCTTCAACGACCAGGAAATAGAACCCTACATTGTGCAAATCCAACACATTAAGGCGTTACAAAACCAAGTCCCAACAACTGCTACAATGAACAACGCCCCCATCGGGAGGCACAGACTCCAACCAAGTTATTAGTTGCCTCTATATTTTAGGGCACACAATGATCCCCTCATCAGGGATCATGTCGTCGTTAGGTGATAGGCGTGATATCAACCATGGCGCAACAACGTAACTAGACCCTCAACACCAACTAAAACCACATGGTAGGAGATCAAATAACTAACTAAACACCATATGAATAACCTCAACACCTAATCGATAAGTCAACAAGATGACTATGACATTCCATCAACACAATGATTTCCTTGCGCAACAAATCAATCTATACATACTAAATGATTAATATTAAGACAAAAGCTCATTGTAACTGATTTCCCAAGTTGATATTAGATAAGTGTTCTTAAAGATGGAATTGCTATCCATTAACCATAGACAAAATAGTAAAATGCTAACTACTAATTATGTCTCGTCTAACTACTTGTTCCTAACTGTAAACATTATTGATAATGTCCTTTAGATAACAAAATATGAAACATAACACTTCTAGTAAATTGGATTTAAATGGTTTTAAAAATCAGAACTGAATATCCCAATCCTTAGATTAGTTAATACTATGTTGTCAATAGTAATTAATATCTATTATAAGGTATGTGTCACTTGCTGTTTAAAGTTGCCATGGTTAACAAGTATAAAAGGAATTAGGAAAAAAGTTAAACTGTAATATTTGTTGTGAAGGATAATGTGATGATTCGCTGTCGGTTGAATAATTAATGGCTGTAAGAATATGCCAGGTAATTTTCTAATCTGATTTACAAGCGCTATCATATATTTTCTATGGGGGTTTTATATCATACCCAATAAATAGTTGTCTATTTAAATATCCGAAAGGAAAAATTATTACTAGATATCTCTGTCATTCCACGAGTGAAATTGCTGGGCGAAGAAGATATTATGGTATTCTTAAGGTAAGGTGTAAACATATAGTGAAATATCAACACAAAGGGTGAACACAATCCAAGGGTTATCTGTTTAGCTATCAATTCCCAGACAATGATCAAGATCTTGCTATCGATAGTCAAGGAATCGCTTCCCATTAGTCCAAGCGGAGTTATAGCCACTCCTTAACGCTACAATGCCATTCATAAATAATTATAGTAACTTTCTAAGCTATCTTGCAATGTCAGACCATCAAGGAGATTATCTAATCAATCACTATCAAGTATTGTCACTGCCATTAGTATTTTACCGTTATCCTAGAAAAAAAAAACGAAATTCCAGACTTGATTGTTGTGAATAAAACTCCACCAATACATAAATGAAACGCCACCAAGGAACACAAAACATCACTTCCCTCCCCACAACATTTACGCTACCCATTAACTGAGCGTGGGGTGCTATGGAATAACAATAACTCTCGTTCAAAAAAATATGGCTGTGCAAAATGGCAATGACACTGCAATCGCTGAGCGTAATAAAGGAAAATCAACCCATATCAAATAATATATCTCGCTGTGCATATATTTAAAACGTAACCATAACACTACATAACGTTGGGCATAAAATGAAGCCTATCTAACATTAGCCATCAATTATTCATTACCTCATGGTGATAGCATCATAAAAATGAAAAATAACTGTCAATTACTGTATGCAACTGTGCTAGCGATATACCATGATTGCATATAATTGTCAACTACCCAATACATGATGGTGATAGACAACAGGGACTGGGATACATAAGAAGGAATGAAGATAATTAAATAAAGTAAAACACATGCATATCCCTTCAATTACATTAACATAGTCCTTCCAATCCACAAAAACATAGTCAGATAGTATTTGTTATCACTGAAGGTAAAAATCCACTGTCACAGGAATGTTAAAACGCAGATGAACAACAAAGGATTCACTGGCATTCGGGGTTCAGAAAAAAAATGAAAACGAAGCCAATAAGATGAATTACTCATTGCTTAACCAAATGCTAGAGACACAGACCAAACATCAGTTGAAAAGCAATCTAGAATGTGTTGAACGTAGTCTGAAATATGCTATTTTCCTATTGCCATGGGTCTTATTATTATAAATGCGTTAGGTACAATGATAACTGTTTAAGGGTTTGTTGATAACGCTATCAATGGAAAGCTGATAACGCTACCATAAAATAAAATGTAGATATAATCAATGGATAACGTAGAAAAAAATAAAAACTGATAACGCTATCATAATGAAATACATTTGCTGTCTAGAATGGTAAGTTCGCAGTCTAAGCATGGCAAATTCATAGTCCAATATGAGGGTAAATCGTTAACTGTAAAATGGTAAATCATGGTCAAGTAGAAGGTAAGTTGTTGTCGGTAAAATGGTAAAGCGTAGAGTTAAAGAAAAACTCAGAGGGTATTACACGGTTCGCGGAGAGGAATGACAACAATAGAAGAATTACTCAATCACAAGAAGGCGTAACAACTATCGATCAGCCAAGAACAATCAAAAGGGGTAGATGACTAGGAAAAACATCCTTCGCTCATCATCCATGCACAAAATAGCAGGGCATTAGAATCTATAGGTTGCTGTGCACCGAAGTGACGACCGTCGATTCTGCTCCTTGTTGAATGCTCAAGTGTGGAATGATGATCTAAGTATGAGGACAAAGATAAGCACAAGCTCTTCAAATAATAAATAAAACAACATAAAATTTATAGCGATCAAGGATCAGTGGCCAAGGAGACCAAATTGATGCATCAAGCGTAAATCTAGGATGGATTTAAGTTCTCGATTAACAATGCTAAGTAAAACACTTTCTTTACACAATTAAAAGTATAGAAATGAAAGCGCAAGTTCAATATTAATCTACCATTTAAAATCAATGCATGCGTATCATAGCCCAAGGTGACAACTCCAAGTCATTGTCCCGCGTGCTCTATCTAGCTCTCGCTTGCCAATTGATGTGACTTCACCGGTACCTCCCAACCAATGCTAGGGGTAATCTTCTTCCCCCTTATCCCTCCGAGATGCAAAGGGGCCACACATGCTAACCAGAGAAAAACTAGCTCCTAGATCACCTTGCAAGACCAAGCTACCACTCCTCACTGAGATGGGTATCCCAACTCCCACAAGATAAGTCAGTCAAGTCAAAAATCCTGCAGCGTAACGTTACACATCCAGGAAGAGATCCATCCTCCTCCTCCTCCCTCCTTTATATAGAGGTTCTAAGTCATTTCTTTACCAAATTCCCATTTAATTTATTGTTCAAAAATTTAATTCAGAAAAATCCTCCTTGTACATGTGTCACCCATCCCCTTCGTTGCACCACAAATTAATTTCATTAATTATTTAATTACTCCTATTTCCCTCATCCACCTAAAAGAATTCCTAGAATCTCTCCTAGGTATATTCCCTTACACATTTTAATGACTTACGCCCTTACTAATTTACTAGTGGAGTTAAATTTAGAAAGTTCTTAAAGGCAAGGTTCCTTACTAAGTTGGTCATTCTGACTTTTCCTTATGTTTCCCTTTTTCTTTATGTTTCCCCTTCTTCCCTTAGTTTCCTAATTCCTTTAAGTTTCCCTCTTTTCCCATTTTATCTAAAACTAGGATTAACAAGTGTAGAAAATTATTTTTCCCCCTTTTTCTTTTTAATTAATAATTTTTTGATTAGCATACGTAACAAAACAATTATTTCCCTTTTTTTAAAATTTAATCCCCCAAAGTAATTTGATTTTTATAAATTAATTGAATTGCTTACCCCTTTCTCATCACATCTTTAATGATGATTATTAGTATTACTTTTATTATTATTATTATTATTTTTTACCACAAGTATCACTTAGACCTAGATTTATTTTCCTAGGCTGGGCGACATTCTTATTAGGGAAATTGTTTTTAAATATTTCTTATCACATTTTTCATTCTAAGGCCATCTAAGTTTATTCACTTATTAGTTAACAATGCGACGTTCTCTTCAGGACACACTAGGTGCTCTAAGGGTTCCACTTGCCTCATTCTGTTTCCCTTGCACGACGTGCCCTTCAGGATGCACTACATGCTCCAAGGGTGCCACTCGCCTCTTTCCATTTTTCTTGCACGACGTGCCCTTCAGGATGCACTACATGCTCCAAGGGCTCCACTCGCCTCTTGTATGACTTGGTAGACATAAAAAACCCCTGGAGTTAGTACTCCGCCAGGGGATCTTGTGGGAGACTAAGGGCCTCTAAGGAATAAGGCCCCTCCCTTATTGCGCGCCCCTTAGAATCATCGTGAGAAACTTTCACAGTGTGCCCTCATGACATCATGGGTCCTCTCGAACTAGGTAATCATTAACCTACAGTTTGAGCCAAGACAAGAGTGCTAGTAGGCTGTGGTAGGGATGCTATCCACACCTCTCCCTCAACATCTCTGGTAGTCGTGCATGACCCTTCGACTCCACATGTGAGTCTGGTCGACAAGATATCATCAACCTGCATTATCAATGAATCATGTCAGAATAAAATCCATAATCATAACATCCAATCAGATGCACACATGTCATATATACAACAATCAAACCCCAATAGTCCACTCCCTGACTCGATCCAAATTCCAAGGGTTTCATCGATGCCTCAACATCCTTGAGGTCCAAATCCTGCACACTTAGGAGAAACAAGTCAATAACACTTGTCTAAGTCAATACAACAAAATAACATATAATCACATCCATAATGCCTCATAATCATAATCAACGACCAATAGTATAATAATCTGGATCACTTTCAAGCAAGTGTCCTCAAAGAATAAGTTTTCTCAGTGCACACAAGAGCAGGATGTTACACTTGTCCCCTACCCTTTTTGGCATATACACTGACAAGTTAGAAGATTGCTTGGAAAAAGAAGGTTGTGTCAACCCTACTCTCACTGGTATAGTCATCAATCTTCTTCTTTATGCTGATGATATCGTTCTTATGGAAAGGATTCCCCATGATCTTGAAAACCAACTAAGAATCCTCAAATATTTTAGCTCCAATATGGGTATGACTCTTAATACTGATAAGACTAAGGTCATGATTATTAAATCCAATAATATCCCTTATGATACCTTTGTATATGAAAATGTAACATCCCTACCGTTACGACGACAAAGAGACATACAACAAGTAATTTTTTTTTTTTTAAAGATACGTTAGGAAGTATACATCCCAATTAATCACGACATCATTGACCCATAGTGAAATGTATAAATGAAACAACTTAAACACATAACACCAATCATGAGGTAAGATGACCCATCATCGTCACGAATGACGAACAAAAATTGACGCAATGTCACAATAAATCAAGGTAGATGAGTCAACATTCACATGACACAAAACAATTCAAATTAAACCAAGGCGCTTGGTATTTATGAGTTATTCTCGAGGCGCAAGGCCCAGTCATAAATATGGTCATCCGTTATAAAAATTCCGTTACGTGCTAGAATACTAAAGTCTAAGGATGTCATTTATTACATAAAATCCAAGAGCACCAATAGTCTAAACAATCATTCTTACATTGAAAACACTGTGCGTGAGTGAAAAACGACTACATAACTCATTGTGTTAGCATTGGTTTAATGACGCACGACTAACAAATAAACATGCATCCATATAACCCGTAGCGCTCGAGTAAATGTCAACCTTTATTTTCATCGCGAAGGGGATCTAATCACATAACTAATCATATATCATCAATATTCGAGCACCAATAATCTTATTACTTTTCCAGCGCATAATCCAAGGCGCAAATCCCAAACACAAGAAAACATCCATTCAATCCATGCGTGAGGAAATCTAATCATCGAGACTCTATCATTCATCATGTCAAATTCATTTGTGCATGACGTTTAAAGTTTACTACCATCATTTATCACATTATAGTTTAATGTGTACAAGAAGTCTAACAACTCAATGATTACATATCTCTACTAAATCAATGGCTCGAGAGAATAAATTAATTAAAGCATTCAAATTCAACTTTATTCAAGGGCGTAAGAGTAAACTGGTGACTTTATCCTTCTTGAATCTATTTATTTCTTGGCACCCCATAATCAAAATGCTTAATTTAAACATAAATCAAAGTGACTCAGGGATGAATGAAACTCTGGTTAAATTAAAGGAAGAAGAATCCTTACTAAGGAGAAGGCTAGCTTCAAGTCTTAAATAAAGGTCCAATTAAAGGTTTAAAAGTAAGGCCCCAACTAAGGAACCATCTAAAGTCAACTTAATTAAATGAACCAAAAATGAAGCAACATATTAACCACCGAAATAATATTAAGAAGTATATAATCATACAACCCAAATGATTTTTAAAGCATAGATAAGAGCAAAATGAAAAATTCATTCAGTAATACTATGTATGCATGCATAGGAAAAGAAGTATGCATATTTGTATCTTCTAATAGTATCAAATATACATTGAATATTATATTATAACAACTATTTGTGACTAATTGTGTGTTTGTGTGCATCTATGTTGTGTACATATTACATACATATAAGTGTGTGCCAATGACAAGTAATGACAATAATATAGTCCTTTTTCCTATTATTTTATGCATGGAATTAATCGTTGCACATATTGACTGTGTGTATAAATGAAGTATTGTAGAGCAAGTAAGGAAGAGGGTGTGCTATGGGTAGCATAGTAAATAAATTTTATAAATAACAGACTGAATAGAATAGGAGATGTAGTAAACATATCATTCCATTATTTTGGGGTATGCTAAATAGAATTAGTCAGTCCATAGTGAGCAAGTCACTCCATTATTACCAGGTATGCTGAAAATGTTGGTCTACACAGTCCGTTTTTAAATTCCAACCATGGTCATTCACAACAAAACAATCACCAGTTTTGAAGGCAACTTCGTGGGCATTTGAACAACAGTCTATGTCAATCTTTAAAAGCAAAAACGTGGGTAATTTAACAACAATATCTTCACATTTTAAAGGAAAAAATCATGGGCCTTTAAACAACAATCTATTTCAATCTTTAAAAGCAAAAGCCTGGGTAATTTAACAACAACTCAGTGACGTTTTGGATGGCAAAATCGTGAGCATTTACACAACAATCAGTCTCAAATTAAAAGGGAAAAACATGTATAGGGACACACTAGAAGGACATTCATGGCTATCCGTATCTAAAATATGCAGAATGATGTTCCCAAAATACACTAGAAGGAACTCCATGTTGCCATCATCATTTAAAAGGGAAAAACTCTGGAAAAACGCAGACATGGAAATGAATTCGTTTTTCCATTGCCAGGATACCAATACCACACAGATAGGAATACAAAAACGTTTTTCATTTCCCGGACACAAATATAAATGCAGATAGGAAATCAAATAAAAATGTTTTTCCATTTCTAGGATACCATTGTAAAAATGCAGACCTGAAATCAATTCGTTTTTTTTTTCATTACCAGAATATAAAATAATAAAAAACAACAAACATGAAAACATTGCGTTTTCCATTGCCAAAATACCCAAAAATTTGCAGACAGGGAATCAATCCATGCTTCCATTATTATAACCCCAATACAACACAGACAACAGTAAGAGAACACAAGGATATAATGGGAAAGGTCATGGAATGATTGCAGGGGTTCTATCAGTTAAGGCATAGAGAAAACCAACCAGGACACTAGATAATCCACATGCAGAGGTTGTTGCCAGATGGCGGAATCAACAATCAACCAGGGACAAACATCAAGGGTATCCGGATAACAGGTTCGTCCTTCGTTCATCATCCTCGCACAGAAAAGCAGGGCGTTGAGATCCATAGGTCTTTTAATGCTAAGGCGATGACTATAGATCAGGCTCCTGGATGACTGCTCAGGTGAGGACTGACGAGCTAGGGACGAAGGAAAAAAAACCACAAGGGCCACAATCAAACACCACAAGGTGGCCAAGATATGCGGGGAAACGAAGGCCATGGGAGTCAATCATGCATCAAGCTAGGCTAAGAAAAATTTCAGTCATCAATCTAGACAATCAATTCACTTACCTAATCAACAGGTAGATCCAAGAATAAAACCTACAACATCTACTATACAAAATGAAGAGAGTGTACTGTTGCCTGTTTGCCCACTCTGAGTGATGTCCGTGCGCTCCGTGCAACTCCTTCTTTCCGACCGACAAGAATTCACTGGTACCTCCCAGCCAGTGCTAGGGGTACTCTTCTTCCCCCTTAGCCCCCCGAGCCGCAAAGGGGCCACAAACTCACTATCCAGAGATTTCGACTAGCTCCCAGCTCGCCTCGCAAGGCCGAGCTACCACTCCTCACCGAGCTGGGTATCCCAACTCCCTCATGTTAAATCAGTCAAGTAGATATTTCTACAGTGTAACGTTACGCAAACAACAGAAGATCCAACCTCCATCTCCTCCCTTCATTATATAGAGTTTCATGTTTCCTTACTTTCCAAAAATCTCGTTTAGTTAATGTTTTAAAATTTAATTCCTAAAATCTCCTCCCTGTAAAAGTGTCACCCATCCCCTTCATTCTTCCATAAATTAATTTCTTTAATTAATTAATTATCTTTATTTCCCTCACCCACCTAGAGTTACTCCTAGAATCGCTCCTAGGTGTCCACAAATTCTCTTACAGGTTTTAATGATTTTCCCCACTATTAATTTGCTAGTTCAGTTTAAATTAGAAAGCTCTTAAATGGTAGATACTTTACTAAGTTTGACTTTCTGCTTTTAACCTTTGTTTCATTTTTTTTCTTTTTTTGTTTCCCTCTTTTCCTAGTTTCCTAATATTTTAGATTTTTCCCTCTTTCCCCTTTTTATTTATAACTCAAAAAGGCAGGTGTAGAAATTAACCCCCCTTTTCCCTTTTCTCATTAAATTAATATATTTTAAATTATCATAAAATAATAAAATGATTACTTCCATTTTTAAATTTTAATCCAACAGATTTTTTTTTATGCAACAATTAATTTCTTACTCCCTTTGTGTTACAAGATTTAACGAAGATCATAATTATTGTTTATGTTGTTTTTATTTTTATTATTATTTTTTTTTTTATAGATAGATAAAATTTTACCACTAGCATAGTTTAGACTTAAACCTTAAATTTTCGTGATGGGTGAAATTTTATTAGGGAAAATGTTTTTTTTTTTAAATTCTTATCACAGTGTTTGTCCTAAGGCTGACTAGGTTCGTTCATTTATCAAAACAACAAGATGTGCCCTTCAGGACACACTAGGTGCTCCAAGGGTGTCACTCACCCTAATATGTTTCCCTTGCGCGACGTGCCCTTCAAGATGCACTACGTGCTACAAGGGCGCCACTCGCCTCTTGACTGACTTGGTAGACATAAAAAACCCCTGGAGTCAATGCTATGCTAGGTGAACTTATGGGAGACTAAGGGCCTCTAAGGAATAATGCCCCCGCCTTATTGCATGCCCCTTAGAATCATCGCGAGCTTCTCTCGCAGTCTGCCCTCACGACATCGTGGGTCCTCTCGAACTAGGTAAACGTTAACCTACAGTTCGAGCCACGGTGGGAGTGCTAGTAGTCTATGGAAGGGCTGCTGTCCACATTTCTCCCTCAACATCTATAGTAGTCATGTGTGACCCCTTTACTCTACATGTGAGTCTGGTCAGAAATCTATCGTCAGCCTGCATCATCAATGAATCATGTCATAATATATCCATATCCTATCATTTAATCAGAAGCACTAAAATCACAGTAAAACAATCAAACCCTAATGGTACACTCCCTGACTTGATCCAGAGTCCAAGGGGTTCCATCGATGCCTCTGCATCCTCAAGGTCCATAATCCTTCACACTCAGTAAAACCAAGTCAATAGCACCTGTCTATGTCAATGTAGTAAAACAACATGTCATCAACCCATAATGCCTCATAATCAAAATCAAATGTTTTAATAGCATAATAATCGAAATCGCTTGCGAGAAAGTATCCCCAAAGAATAAGTTCGCTCAGTGTGCCAGAGTGGGATGTTACATACACCCCCTCTTGGTCTAAACTTCATCTCGAAGTTTCACAGTATATATGACAAAATAAAGTGTATCACAGTATCATATGTCTATCTATCAAACAAAAATGGAAATTGCCGGTGCATATCATATGCGTCCTCCCGGGTCACCGAGTGCAGACTATAATTATCCCACTGGACATTGACTTGCTCTATCATTCGACACAGTTGCTGTCGAATGCGATGATCCAAGATGCGGATCAGCTCAACTGTGAGCGCCCCCTCATTGGACACCTGGAAGGAACTCATGTCAATAACATGTGTAGGATCACTAATATAATGTCTCAAAACAGATACATGAAAAACAATGTGCATACGCCTCAAAGAATCCGGCAAGGCTATTCGATAGGCCACGGGACCCTTTCTCTCCACAATCTTGAAAGGTCCCATGAACCCAGGAGAGAGTTTAGCTCCCTTCCAAAACTTGATCGAACTCTTATGCAGTTTAACCCACAAGAAGACTCGATCGCCGACCTCGTAACTATGGTCGACATGGTGCGCATCGATATAACTCTTCTGTCGATCCTGTGCTTCTTTAATCCTTTGTCTTATTGTTTACATTTGATCTTCCATTTTTTGGATCGCTTTTGGTCCCACCAGGACCCTATCCTCAAGCCGATCCCAACTCAAAGGCATCCGACACGGTCACCCGTAAAGAAACTAGAAAGGCGCCATCTTAATGGTGCTCTGGTAATTGTTGTTGTAAGTGAACTCCACTAGTGGAAAGAATTATTCCCAACGCTTTTGTTGGTCCATCACGTACATGTGAAACGTGTTCTTCAAGTTTTGGTTCGTTTGTTCGGTATGCCCGTCAGTCTCTGGGTGATACACAATACTAAATTTAAGTTGGGTTCCCAAGGCCTCTTGGAAACTCATCCAAAATCGTCCAGTAAACACCGATCCTTGATCGGATATAATCCTCTTAGGCATGCCATGCAGCCTCACAATCTCACTGATGAAAACTCTAGCTATGTCAGGTGCTTGATACATCGTACACACAGGAATAAAGTGAGCACTCTTTGTCAGAGTGTCTACTACTATGAAAATCAAGTCATGTCTCCTTGCCGTCAGTGGCAATCCAACAATAAAATCCATGGAAATAACCTCCCATTTCGATTCCGAAATAACGTGTGGTTGTAGTAATCCTGCTGGGTGTCTATGTTCCACCTTTACCTGCGGACATTCTAGACATATGGCCACATAATTGACTATGTTTTCCTTCATTCCCTTCCAGAAGAATAAGGGTTTAAGGTCTGCCCTCATCTTCGTGACTCTTAGGTGAGCCATGTAAACTGCTCTATGAGCCTCGCTCAGGATCAACATCCTCAACTCGTCGTTCGATAATACATAGATTTGATTTTTAAACCTCAATAAACCATCACTATCAAATGAAAATCCTTCAAATCGTGGTACCATCATTGTGTTTTGTTCGATAAAACCCTCGACCTCTTTGTACCAGTCATCATCACGCTGTAAAGTTAGAATCTTTTCATGCAGATTCGTCTGAAGGGACAGCACTGAAAATATGCATGGTCTCCAACTCAATACATCTGCCACTCGGTTCACTATTCCTTTTATGTAAGTAATCTCGAAGTCGTACTCGCTAAGAAATTCCGACCAATGTCGTTTTCGTGCGTTCAGGTTGCTTTGCGTAAAGATGTGTTGTAGTCCACAATGGTTAGTCTTTAGTTCAAATTTTCATCCAACAACGTAGTGTCTCCAAACCTTGAAGGCATATACAATGGCTAACAACTCCAAATCATGCATCGCGTAGTTCTCCTCATGCCTTCTCAGTTTCCTCGAAATGTAAGCGATCACTCGTCCATCTTGCATCAAGACCCCACCTAAGCCTTCCTTGGATGCGTCAGTGCATACCAAGAAGTCCGCGTCCATGTGAGGGAACTTTAGTATCAGTGTTGTTGTCAACAACTCCTTGAGCCTCCAAAATTCTTTCGTGCATTTCTCGGTCCAAACAAACTTCTTGTTTTTCTTCTGCAATTTCGTGATTGGATTTTCTATCTTCAAAAACCTCTCGACGAACCGTCCATAGTATCCTCCTAAACCCAATGAAGCTACACACTTACGTGACATTCGTCGGCTCAGGCCATTCCATAATAGCCTTGACCTTGGCTTGATCCATGGTGATGCCTTCACCGGAGATGACATGCCCTAAGTAGTGAATCTTTGATTGATAAAATGAGCATTTGGACAACTTCCCAAACAATTTGTGCTCTCACAGACACTGTAGTACCAAGCGCAAGTGCTCGTCATGCTCCTCCGTCATCCGAGAGTAGTTCAAAATACCGTCAATGAATACTTCGACGAACTTGTCCAAGTACTTGTGGAAGACCCTGTTCATCAAACTCATAAATACCCCTGGGGAATTTTTCAGTCCGAATGGTAAAGCAGTAAACTCGTAATGTCCAAACCTTGTCTTAAAGGCGGTCTTCAAGACATCATCATCCTTAATCCGTAACTGGTGGTATCCTGATCGCAAGTCTATCTTTGAGAACACTGTTCCACCCTTCATTTGATCGAACAGATCATCAATTCTCAGCAATGGATACTCATTCTTGATCGTGGCCTTCTTCAGTTGATGGTAGTCAATGTAGAGCTTCCATGACCCATCCTTCTTTCGTACAAAAATAACCAGTGCACTCCATGGTGACACACTAGGACATATCAGTCCTAGGTCCAACAACTCCTTCAGCTGCATTTTCAACTCTTGTAACTCCAGGGTTGACATCCGATAAGGAGCTCTTGCTATCGGTTCAGTCCCCAGTTTTAGGTCTAGTAAAATCCAATTCCCTCTCTGGTGGCATCCCAGATAACTCCTCCGAAAATACATCCGCAAACTCTCTCACCACCAGAAGTTGTTCTAAACCTTCCGTTAATCCCTTCTCGTTTAACGCAAGGATCACATAAAGCTTGCACCCCTTATGCATGCTCTTCTGTAGCTATAAGGAAGAGATGAACCTCAGGGAAACTCCCTGGTTCCGTCCTACAATCACAAGTCTGTGTCCCTTGTCATTGACCAAGCTCAACCATTTTGTCTTACAGTTGAGTATCGCCTCATGCGATTCCAAGCAGTCCATACCAATCACGACGTCATAAGATCCTAATATCATGACGTACAGGTTGAACTTTGTGACAAACTCTCCTAGGTTGAGGATACAACCTGTAACCTTTCCTCCAACCTTTTGTTTAGCTCCCGAGGCCATCTCTACGAAGCTAAACTCATCTTGTATGACTGCCTTTACCTTAATCCTTTTTAGCGCTGCACCAGAAATGAAACTCTCGGTAGCATCGTGATCTATCAAAATACTAAGTGTCTGGTTAGCGATGGTACCTGTCATCTCGAGCATAGTCGACTGATGCTCTGCCTGGCGGTTATTCACCGCTGCATGAATCCGATGGGCCTTGCCCATATCTCCCACGGTAGTGGGTCCAACTGATCCGGATTCTCTAGTCCTCTCCACAGGGAAGTCGCGCTGGTAGTGTGGCTCCTCACACGTCCAACAAACCTTCTTCAGCCTAGTAGTCTTGGTACCCAAAGTAGAAGATGACGGCCTACCGACCTAGAATCCTGGTCTGTTCTACTGAATAGGCCTAAACTGCTGCTGCTGCGGTCGACGTTGCTACTGATGCTATGGTCCTTGATAAGGTGTCCGCTACTGAGGTGTCGGTCATTGAGGCGTAGTGAAAGTGTATCCCCTCTGGAAGCCATGATATTTCGGTCTATGTCTGGATGGTGTCTGATGCTGTTGTGCTCCAGATGACACCTGCCCTACTGGTCTCACTGGAGTCTTGGTCTGACCCTCGCTGATAAGCTCCTCCTCTGCTATGTGGGCCTTCTGAACGACATCATGCAAGGTTTGAGGCATCAAAATCCTAACCTTTGCACGTATGTTTCCGTTAAGGCTGAACACAAACCTGCTGACCTTAAGTTTCTTAGTGTTAAGGTGCAGAGCATACCAGAGAAGCTCCATAAAATGTGCCTCATACTTGAGCACCGTACGACTGCCCTATAGTAAGGTGTTGAACTCATTGAGCTGACGCTCAATGAATTCCTCTGAAAGGTATCTCTCTCGGAACCGTTCCTTGAACAGTTCCCATGACACATATTTGATGACCATGTTCAGCTGTGGTATGAGTGTCTTCCACCATAGAAGAGCACTCCCCTTCAGTTGAAAGACTGCCATGTAGACCTTTATGTTGGAGGTATAATCGCGAAGTGAAAAGAACATCGCCATATTATCTAGCCATGCCTCGGTGGTTGCATCGTCCGAGGCACTAAAGAACTCGGGAAATTTAACCTTCACGAGTTCGCGGTGAAAGTTACCAGTACCGACTAGAGCGCGCGGTGAAACCTTAGGGGTTGCCGGTGCTCTAGCCTCCTCTCTGTCCAAACGGATGATCAGTGCCTCAGACATACGCTGAAAATATCTCATCATTCTAACCACATTAGCAACTGCTATCTGCTCCTGTCCAACAACCTGCTCATCTCCCTGGGGGTTAGATCCCTCAGGCGTGGATGCTACTAGAGGTGTCGCGCCTCCTCCCCTAACACCCCGTTTTCTGCCTCCTAGATGTCCTCTAACCATGATTACCTGCGTGAATACAAGTCAACTCAATTAGTAACATTATAATCAAATCATATCAACAAAATCTGTAGTGATCCCAAGTCGCGGGTTGAACCCGCTCTGTTACCACATGTAACATCCCTGCCATTACGATGACAAAGAGACATACAACAAGTAATTTTTTTTTTAAAAACTGTGTTAGGAAGTATACATCCCAATTAATCATGACATCATTGACCCACAATGAAATGTATAAATGAAACAACTTAATCGCATAACACTAATCACGATGTAAGATGACCCATCATCGTCACGAATGCCAAACAAAAATTGATGCAATGTCGCAATAAATTAGGGTACATGAGTCAACATTCACATGACATAAAACAATTCAAATTAAACCAAGGCACCTAGTATTTATGAGTTATTCTTGAGGCGCAAGGCCCAGTCATAAATAAGTCATCCGTCATAAAAATTCCATTACATCCTAGAATACTAAAGTCTAAGGATGTCATTTATTACATAAAATCCAAGAGCACTAGTAGTCTAAACAATCATTCTTACATTGAAAACACTGTGCGCGAGTGAAAAATGACTACATAACTCATTGTGTTAGCATTGGTTTAATGACACACGACTAACAAATAAACATGCATCCATATAACCCGTAGCGCTCGAGTAAATGTCAACCTTTATTTTCATTGCGCAAGGGGATCTAATCACATAACTAATCATACATCATCAATATTCAAGCGCCAATAATCTTATTACTTTTCCAGCGCATAATCCAAGGTGCAAATCCCAAACACAAGAAAACATCCATTCAATCCATGCACAAGGAAATCTAATCATAGAGACTCTATCATTCATCACGTCAAATTCATTTGTGCATGACGTTTAAAGTCTACTACCATCATTTATCACATTATAGTTTAATGTGTACAAGAAGTCTAACAACTCAATGATTACATATATCTACTAAATCAATGGCTCGAGAGAATAAATTAATTAAAGCATTCAAATTCAACTTTATTCAAGGGTGTAAGAGTAAACTGGTGACTTTATCCTTCTTGAATCTATTTATTTCTTGGCACCCTAGAATCAAAATGATTAATTTAAACATAAATCAAAGTGACCCAGGGATGACTGAAACGCTAGTTAAATTAAAGGAAGAAGAATCCTTACTAAGGAGAAGGCTAGCTTCAAGTCTTAAATAAAGGTCCAATTAAAGGTTTACAAGTAAGGCCCCAACTAAGGAACCATCTAAAGTCAACTTAAATAAATGAAAAAAAAATGAAGCAACATATTAACCACCGAAATAGTATTAAGAAGCATAAATTCATATAGCCCAAATGATTTTTAAAGCACGGATAAGAGAAAAATGAAAAATTCATTCAGTAATACTATGTATGCATGCATAGGAAAAGAAGTATGCATATTTGTATCTTCTAATAGTATCAAATATACATTGAATATTATATTATAACAACTATTTGTGGCTAATTGTGTGTTTGTGTGCGTCTATGTTGTGTACATATTACATACATATAAGTGTGTGCCAATGACAAGTAATGACAATAATATAGTCCTTTTTCCTATTATTTTATGCATGGAGTTAATCGTTGCACATATTGACTATGTTTATAAATGAAGTATTGTAGAGCAAGTAAGGAAGAGGGTGTGCTATGGGTAGCATAGTAAATCAATTTTATAAATAACAGACTGAATAGAATAGGAGACGTAGTAAACATATCATTCCATTATTCTGGGGTATGCTAAATAGAATTAGTCAGTCCATAGTGAGAAAGCCGCTCCATTATTACCAGGTATGCTGAAAACATTGGTCTACACAGTCCGTTTTTAAATTCCAACCGTGGTCATTCATAGCAAAACAATCACCAGTTTTGAAGGTGAATTCATGGGCATTTAAACAAAAGTCTATGTCAATCTTTAAAAGAAAAAATGTGGGTAATTTAACAACAATCTCTTCACATTTTAAAGGCAAAAATCGTGGGCCTTTAAACAACAATCTATGTCAATCTTTAAAAGAAAAATCGTGGGTAATTTAACAACAACTCAGTCACGTTTTGGATGGAAAAATCGTGAGCATTTAGGAAACAATCACAGTCTCAAATTAAAAGAGAAAAACATGTACAGGGACACACCAGAAGGACATTCATGGCTATCTGTATCTAAAATATGCAGAATGAAGTGCCCAAAATGCACCGGAAGGAACTCCATGTCACCATCATCATTTAAAAGGGAAAAGCACCGGCAAAACACGGACATGGAAATGAATTCGTTTTTCCATTGCTAGGATACCAATACCATGTAGACAGGAATACAAAAACGTTTTTCATTTCCCGAACACAAATATAAATGCAGACAGGAAATCAAATAAAAACGTTTTTCCATTTCCAGGATACCATTGTAAAAATGCAGACCTGAAATCAATTAGTTTTTTTTTTTTCATTGCCAGAATATAAAATAATAATAAAAAATAGACATGAAACCATTGCATTTTTCCATTGCCAGAGAACCCAAAAATTTGCAGACAGGGAATCAATCCGTGCTTCCATTGCTATAACCCCAATACAACATAGACAATAGTAAGAGAACACAAGGATCTAATGGGAAAGGTCATGGAATGATTGCAAGGGTTCTATCAGTCAAGGCATAGAGAAAACAAACCAAGACACCAGATAATCCACACGCAGAGGTTGTTGCCAGATGGCGGAATCAACAATCAACAAGGGAAAAACATCAAGGGTAGCCGGCTAACAGGTTCGTCCTTCGCTCATCATCCTCGCACAGAAAAACAGGGTGTTGAGATCCATAGGTCTTTTAACGCTAAGGCGACGACCGTAGATTAGGCTCCTGGCTGACTGCTCAGGCGAGGACTGGCAAGCTAGGGACGAAGGAAAAACAACCACAAGGGCCACAATCAAACACCACAAGGTGGCCAAGATATGCAGGGAAACGAAAGCCATGGGAGTCAATCATGCATCGAGCTAGGCTAAGAAAAATTTCAGTCATCAATCTAGACAATCAATTCACTTACCTAATCAATAGGCAAATCCAAGCATAAAACCTACAACATCTACTATACAAAATGAAGAGAGCGTACCGTTGTCTGTTCGCCTGCTCTGAGTGACATCCACGCGCTCCATTCAACTTCCGCTTGCCTACCAACGAGACTTCACCGGTACCTCCCAGCCAATGCTAGGGGTACTCTTCTTCCCCCTTAGCCCCCCGAGCCACAAAGGGGCCACACACTTACTATCTAGAGATTTTGACTAGCTCCCAGCTCGCCTTGCAAGGCTGAGCTACCACTCCTCACCGAGATGGGTATCCCAACTCCCACAAGTTAAATCAACCAATTAGATATTTCTGCAGTGTAACGTTACACAAACAACAAAATATCCAACCTCCATCCCCTCCCTTCATTATATAGAGTTTCGTGGTTCCTTACTTTCCAAAAATCTCGTTTAGTTAAGTTTTTAAAATTTAATTCCTAAAAATTCCTCCCCGTACAAGTGTCACCCATCCCCTTCATTCCTCCACAAATTAATTTCTTTAATTAATTAATTATCTTTATTTCCCTCACCCACAAAGAGTTACTCCTAGAATCGCTCCTAGGTGTCCCCAAATTCTCTTACAGGTTTTAATGATTTTCCCCACTATTAATTTTGCTAGTTCAGTTTAAATTAGAAAACTCTTAAATGGTATATACTTTACTAAGTTTGACTTTCCGCTTTTCCCCTTTGTTTCCTTTTTTTCCTTTTTGTGTTTCCCTCTTTTCCTAGTTTCCAAATATTTTAGATTTTTCCCTCTTTCCCCTTTTTATTTATAACTCAAAAAGGCAGGTTCGAGCTACAACAAGAGTGCTAGTAGGCTGTGGTAGGGCTGCTATCCACACCTCTCCCTCAACATATTTGGTAGTCATGCGTGACCCCTTCACTCCACATGTGATTCTGGTCGACAAGCTATTGTCAGCCTGCATCATCAACGAATCATGTCAGAATATATCCATATCCTATCATCTAATCAGAAGCACTAAAATGACAGTAAAACAATCAAACCCCAATGGTACACTCCCCGACTCGATCTGGAGTCCAAGGGGTTCCATCTATGCCTTTGCATCCTCGAGGTCCATAATCCTGCACGCTTAGTAAAACCAAGTCAATAGCACCTGTCTATGTCATCAACCCATAATGCCTCATAATCAAAATCAAATGTTTTAATAGCATAATAATCCAGATCACTTGCAAGCAAGTGTCCTCAAAGAATAAGTTTTGTCAGTGTGCCAGAGCGGGATGTTACATACACCCCCTCTTGGTCTAAACTTCATCCCAAAGTTTCACAGTATATATGCCGAGATAAAGTGTATCACAGTATCATATGTCTATCTATCAAACAAAAATGGAAATTGCTGGTGCATATCATATGCGTCCTCCCAGGTCATTGAGTGTGGACTATAATTGTCCCACTGGACCTTGACCTGCTCTATCATTCGACGCCGTAGTTGTCGAATGCGATGATCCAAGATGCGGATCAGCTCAATTGTGAGTGCCCCTTCATCTGATACCTATGATAAACTCATGTCAATAACATGTGTAGGATCACTAATATAATGTCTCAAAATAGATACATGAAAAACATCGTGCATACACCTCAAAGAATCCGGCAAGGCTAGTTGATAGGCCACAGGCCCCTTTCTCTCCACAATCTCGAAAGGTCCCACAAACCTAGGAGAGAGTTTGTCTCCCTTCCCAAACTTGATTGAACTCTTATGCAGTTTAACCCACAAGAAGACTCGATCGCCGACCTCATAACTATGGTCGACATGGTGCACATCGACATAACTCTTATGTCGATCCTACACTTCTTTAATCCTTTATCTTATTGTTTTCATTTTCTCTTCCATTTCTTGGATCTCTTCTGGTCCCACCAGGACCCTATCCTCAAGCCGATCCCAACTCAAAGGCCTCCGAGACGTTCACCCGTAAAGAAACTCGAAAGGCACCATCTTAATGGTGCTCTGGTAATTGTTGTTGTAAGCAAACTCCACTAGTGGAAAAAATTCTTCCCAATGGTTTTGTTGGTCCATCATGTACATGCGCAACATGTCCTCCAAGGTTTGGTTCATTCGTTCAGTCTGCCTCTCAGTCTCTAGGTGATACGCAGTACTAAAGTTAAGTTGGGTTCCCAAGGCCTCTTTGAAACTCATCCAAAATCATCCAGTAAACATCAATCCTCGATCATATATAATCCTCTTAGGCACGCCATACAGCCTCACAATCTCACTGATGAAAACTCTAGCTATGTCAGGTGCCTGATACATCATACGCACATGAATAAAGTGAGAAATCTTTGTCAGAGTGTCTACTACTACGAAAATCGAGTCATGTCTCCTTGCCGTCAGTGGCAATCCAACAATAAAATCCATCGAAATAACCTCCCATTTCGATTCTGGAATAGAGTGTGGTTGTAGTAATCCTGCCAGGTGTCTATGTTCTGCCTTTACCTGCTGACATTCTAGACATCTGGCCACATAGTTGACTATGTCTGCCTTCATTCCCTTCTAGAAGAATAAGGGTTTAAGGTCTGCCCTCATCTTCGTGACTCTTAGGTGAGCCATGTAAACTGCTCTATGAGCCTCACTCAGGATCAACATCCTCAACTCGTCGTTCGGCGGTACATAGATTTGATTTTTAAACCTCAATAAACCATCGTTATCAAATGAAAATCCTTCAAATCATGGTACCATCATTGTGTTTTGTCCGATAAAACCCTCGACCTCTTTGTACCAGTCATCATCATGCTGTAAAGTTAGAATCTTTTCACACAGATTCATCTGAAGGGGCAACACTGAAAAGATGCATGGTCTCTAACTCAATGCATCTGCCACTTGGTTCACAGTTCCTTTTATGTAAGTAATCTCGAAGTTGTACTCGCTAATCAATTCCGACCAACACCGTTGTCACGCATTCAGGTTGCTTTGCATAAAGATGTGTTGTAGTCCACAGTGGTCAGTCTTTAGTTCAAATTTTCGTCCAACAAGGTAGTGTCTCCAAACCTTCAAGGCATATACGATGGCTAACAACTCCAAATCATGTGTTGCATAGTTCTCCTCATGCCTTCTCAGTTTCCTCTAAATGTAAGAGATCACTCGTTCGTCTTGCATCAAGACCCCGCCTAAGCCTTCCTTGGATGCGTCAGTGCATACCAAGAAGTCCACGTCCATGTTAGGGAACTTTAGTATCAGTGATGTTGTCAACAAATCCTTGAGCCTCTGAAATGCTTTCGCGCATTTCTCAGTCCAAACAAACTTCTTGTTTTTCTTCTACAATTCCGTGATTGGATTTTCTATCTTCGAAAACCCCTCGACGAGCCGTCAATAGTATCCTGCTAAACACAATGAAGCTACACACTTCTAGGACATTCGTTGGTTCATGCCATTCCATAATAGCCTCAACCTTGGCTAGATCCATGGCGATGCCTTCGTCGGAGATGACATGCCCTAAGTAGTGAATCTTCAATTGATAAAATGAGCAGTTGGACAACTTCCCAAACAATTTGTGCTTTCGCAGACACTGTAGTACCAAGCGCAAGTGCTCATCATGCTCCTCTATTGTCCGAGAGTAGATCAAAATATTGCCAATGAATACTTGGACGAACTTGTCCAAGTACTCGCGGAACACCTTGTTCATCAAACTCATAAATACCCCTGAGGCGTTTGTCAGTCCGAACGGTAAAACAATAAACTCGTAATGTCCAAACCGCATCTTAAAGGCGGTCTTCGAGACGTCATCCTCCTTAATCTGTAACTGGTGGTATCCTGATCACAAGTCTATCTTTGAGAACACGGTTGCACCCTTCATTTGATCGAATAGATCATCAATTCTCGGCAACATATACTAATTATTGATCATGGCCTTGTTCATTTTACAGTAGTCAATGCAGAGCCTCCACGACCCATCCTTATTTTGTATGAATATAACCGATGCACCTCATGGTGACACACTAGGACGTATCAGTCCCAGGTCCAACAACTCCTTCAGTTGCATTTTCAACTCTTGTAACTCCGGGGTCGACATCCGATAAGGCGTTCTTGCTATTGGTTCAGTCCCCAGTTTTAGGTCTACTAAACTCCAATTCCCTCTCCGGCGGCATCCCAGGTAACTCCTATGGAAATACGTCCACAAAATCTCTCACCATCGGAAGGTGTTCTAAACCTTCCGCTAATCCCTTCTCGTTTAACGCAAGGATCACATAAAGCTTGCACCCCTTGCGCATGCTCTTTCGTAGTTGTAAGGAAGAGATGAAATTCAGGGAAACTCCCTGGTTGCATCCTATAATCACAAGTCTCTATCCGTCGTCATTGACCAAGCTCAACCATTTCATATTACAGTTGAGTATCGCCTCATGCGATTCCAACCAGTCCATACCGATCATGATGTCATAAGATCCTAAGATCATGACGTATAGGTCGACCTTGGTGAAAAACTCTCCCAGGTTGAGGATACAACCCATAACCTTTCCTCCAACCTTTTGTTTGGCTCCCGAGGCCATCTCTGCTAAGCTAAAATCATTATGTTTGACTTCCTTTACCTTAATCCTTTTTAGCGTTGCACCAGAAATGAAACTCTCGGTAGCACCGGGATCTTTCAAAACACTAAGGGTCTGGTTAGTGATGGTACCTGTCGTCTCGAGCATAATTGAATGATGCTCTGCCTGGAGGTTAGTCATCGCTGCATGAATCTAATGGGCCTTGCCAATATCTCCCACGGTAGTGGGTCCAGCTGATCCAAATACTCTAGTCCTCTGCACAAGGCAGTCGCACTGGTAGTGTGGCTCCCCACACATCCAACAACCCTTCTTCGGCCCAGTAGTCTTGGTACCCAAAGTAGAAGATGATGGCCCACCGGCCTGGAATCCTGGTCTATTCTGCTGAACAGGCTTAAACTGCTGTTGCTACGGTTGACGTTGCTGTTGATGCTCTTGTCCCTGATAAGGTGTCTACTGTTGAGGCGTCGGTCGCCGAGGTGTAGTGAAAGTGGATCCCCTTTGGAAGCCACAATATTTTGGCGTATGTCTGGCTAGTGTCTAATGCTGTTGTGCTCCAGATGACAACTTCCCTGTTGGTCTCGCTGGAGTCCTGGTCTGACCCTCGTTGATAAGCTCCTCCTCTGCTATGAGGGCCTTCTATACAACATCATGCAAGGTTTGAGGCATCAAAATCCTAACCTGTTCACGTATGTTGCCATTAAGGCCGAACATGAACCTGTTGACCTTAAATTTCTCAGTGTTAAGGTGCAGAGCATACTGGAGTAGCTCCATAAAACGGGCCTCATACTCGGGCACTGTACAAACGCCCTATCGTAAGGCGTTGAACTCATTGAGCTGACGCTCAATGAATTCCTCTGAAAGGTATCTCTCTCAGAACTGTTCCTCAAACAATTCCCATGAAACATCTTCGATGACCATGTTTAGCCGTGGTAGGAGTGTCTTCCACCACAGAAGAGTGCTCCCCTTCAGTTGAAAGACCACCATGCAAAACTTTATGTTGGAGGTATAATCATGAAGTGCAAAGCACATCGCCATATTTTCCAACCATGCCTCAATGGTTGCATCGTCAGGGGCACGAAAGAACTCAGGAAATTTAACCTTCTCGAGTTCGTAGTGAATGTTACAAGTACTGACCGGAGCGTGCGGTGGAACCTTAGGGGGTGCCGGTGCTCTGGCCTCCTCTCTGTCCAAACAGATGATCAGTGCCTCAGACATGCGCTGAAAAGATCTCATCATTCTGACCACATCACCAACTGCTATCTACTCCTTTCCGACAACCTACTCATCTCCCTGGGGGTTAGATCCCTCAGGCGAGGATGCTACTGGAGGCGTTGCGCCTCCTCCCCTAGCACCCCATCGTCTGCCTCCATGGCGTCCTCTAACCATGATTACCTGGACGAATACAAGTGAACTCAATTAGTAACATTATAATCAAATCATATCAATGAAATCCATAGTGATCCCAAGCCATGGGTTGAACCCGCTCTGATACCACATGTAACATCCCCGTTGTTACGACGACAAAGAGGAATACAACAAGTAATTTTTATTTTTATTTTTTATTTTTTTAAAGCTGCGTTAGGAAGTATACATCCCAATTAATCACGACATCATTGACCCACAGTGAAATGTATAAATGAAACAACTTAAACGCATAACACCAATCACGACGTAAGATGACCCATCATCATCACGAATGACAAACAAAAATTGACGCAATGTCGTAATAAATCAAGGTACATGAGTCAACATTCACATGACACAAAACAATTCAAATTAAACCAAGGCGCCTGGTATTTATGAGTTATTCTCGAGGCGCAAGGCCCAGTCATAAATACGGTCATCCATCATAAAAATTCCATTACGTGATAGAATACTAAAGTCTAAGGATGTCATTTATTACATAAAATCCAAGAGCACTAGTAGTCTAAACAATCATTCTTACATTGAAAACACTGTGCGCGAGTGAAAAATGACTATATAACTCATTGTGTTAGCATTGGTTTAATGACGCATGACTAACAAATAAACATGCATCCATATAACCCGTAGCGCTCGAGTAAATGTCAACCTTTATTTTCATCGTGCAAGGGGATCCAATCACATAACCAATCATACATCATCAATATTCGAGCGCCAATAATCTTCTTACTTTTCCAGCGCATAATCCAAGGTGCAAATCCCAAACACAAGAAAACATCCATTCAATCCATGCGCGAGGAAATCTAATCATCGAGACTCTATCATTCATCACGTCAAATTCATTTGTGCATGATGTTTAAAGTCTACTACCATCATTTATCACATTATAGTTTAATATGTACAAGAAGCCTAACAACTCAATGATTACATATCGCTACTAAATCAATGGCTCGAGAGAATGAATTAATTAAAGCATTCAAATTCAACTTTATTCAAGGGCATAAGAGTAAACTGGTGACTTTATCCTTCTTGAATCTATTTATTTCTTGGCGTTCCAGAATCAAAATGCTTAGTTTAAACATAAATCAAAACGACTCAGGGATGACTGAAACTTTGGTTAAATTAAAGGAAGAAGAATCCTTACTAAGGAGAAGGCTAGCTTCAAGTCTTAAATAAAGGTCCAATTAAAGGTTTAAAAGTAAGGCCCCAACTATGGAACCATCTAAAGTCAACTTAATTTAATGAACCAAAAATGAAGCAACATATTAACCACCGAAATAATATTAAGAAGCATAAATTCATACAGCCCAAATGATTTTTAAAGCACGGATAAGAGCAAATGAAAAATTCATTCAATAATACTATGTATGCATGCATAGGAAAAGAAGTATGCATATTTGTATCTTCTTATAGTATCAAATATACATTGAATATTATATTATAACAACTATTTGTGACTAATTGTGTGTTTGTGTGCATCTATGGTGTGTACATATTACATACATATAAGTGTGTGCCAATGAGAAATAATGACAATAATATAGTCCTTTTTCCTATTATTTTATGCATGGAATTAATCATTGCACATATTGATTGTGTGTATAAATGAAGTATTGTAGAGCAAGTAAGGAAGAGGGTGTGCTATGGGTAGCATAGTAAATCAATTTTATAAATAACAAATTGAATAGAATAGGAGACATTGTAAACATATCGTTCTATTATTTTGGGGTATGCTAAATAGAATTAGTCAGTCCATAGTGATCAAGCCGCTTTATTATTACCACGTATGCTGAAAACGTTGGTCTACATAGTCCGTTTTTAAATTCCAACCATGGTCATTCACAACAAAACAATCACAATTTTTGAAGGTGACTTCGTGGGCATTTAAACAACAGTCTATGTCAATCTTTAAAAGCAAGAACATGGGTAATTTAACAACAATCTCTTCACATTTTAAAGGAAAAAATCATGGGCCTTTAAACAACAATCTATGTCAATCTTTAAAAGCAAAAACGTGGGTAATTTAACAGAAACTCAGTCACATTTTGGATGGAAAAATCGTGAGCATTTACACAACAATCACAGTCTCAAATTAGAAGGGAAAAACATGTACAGGGACACACCAGAAGGACATTCATGGCTATCCATATCTAAAATATGCAGAATGAAGTGCCCAAAATGCACCAGAAGGAACTCCATGTTGCCATCATCATTTAAAAGGGAAAAACGCTGTTCAAACACAAACATGGAAATGAATTTATTTTTCCATTGCCAGGATACCAATATCACGCAGACAGGAATACAAAAACGTTTTTCATTTCTCAAACACAAATATAAATGTAGACAGGAAATCAAATAAAAACGTTTTTCCATTTCCAGGATACCATTGTAAAAATGCAGACCTGAAATCAATTCACTTTTTTTTTCATTGCAAGGATCTAATGGGAAAGGTCATGGAATGATTGCATGGGTTCTATCAGTCAAGGCATAGAGAAAACCAATCAGGACACCAAATAATCCACACACAGAGGTTGTTTCCAGAGGGTGGAATCAACAATCAGCCAGAGACAAACATCAAGGGTAGCCGACTAACAGGGTCCTTCACTCATCATCCTCACAAATAAAAGTAGGGTGTTGAGATCCATAGGTCTTTTAATGCTAAGGCTATGACTGTAGATTAGGCTCCTGGCCGACTGCTCAGGCGAGGACTGGCAAGCTAGGGACGAAGGAAAAACAACCACAAGGGACACAATCAAACACCACAAGGTGGCCAAGATATGTGGGGAAACGAAGGCCATGGGATTCAATCATGCATCAAGCTAGGCTAAGAAAATTTTTAGTCATCAATCTAGAAAATCAATTCACTTACCTAATCAACTGGAAGATCCAATCATAAAACCTACAACATCTACTATACAAAATGAAGAGAGTGTACCGTTGCCTGTTCGCCTGCTTTGAGTGATGTCCGTGCGCTCCGTGCAACTCCCTCTTTCTAACAAACGAGACTTCACCAGTACCTCCCAACCAATTCTAGGGGTACTCTTCTTCCCCCTTAGTCCCCCAAGCCGCAAAGGGGCTACACACTCACTATCTAGAGATTTCAACTAGCTCCTAGCTCGCCTTGAAAGGCCGAGCTACCACTCCTCACCGAGATGGGTATCCCAACTCCCATAAGTTAAATCAGTCAAGTAGATATTTCTGTAGCGTAACGTTACACAAACAACAAAAGATCCAACCTCCATCTCCTCCCTTCATTATATAGAGTTTCGTGGTTCCTTACTTTCCAAAAATCTCCTTTAGTTAAGTTTTTAAAATTTAATTCCTAAAAATTCCTCCCCATACAAGTGTCACCCATCCCCTTCATTCCTCCATAAATTAATTTCTTTAATTAATTAATTATCTTTATTTCCCTCACCCACCTAGAGTTACTCCTAGAATCGCTCCTAGGTGTCCCCAAATTCTCTTACAGGTTTTAATGATTTTCCCCACTATTTTTTTTTGTACTGGGGGGAATCTGCAACTGGCGATTCTCGTACTCGCGTGACATGGGGTCAATCCCCGTCAGCTACCACTATAATCCCAGGTGCAACCACCGAGCCTGCAAGAATGGCACACGAGTAAATCCGGGTGAGAATCGAACATGAGACTTCATTTTACAAATTTCCTTCCATTTACATGGCACTTGCCAATCCGTCTACACCCGTGTGGGCATGATTTTCCCCACTATTAATTTGCTAGTTCAGTTTAAATTAGAAAGCTCTTAAATGGTAGATACTTTACTAAGTTTGACTTTCCACTTTTTCCCTTTGTTTCCTTTCTTTTGTTTTTGTGTTTCCCTCTTTTCCTAGTTTCCTAATATTTTAGATTTTTCCCTCTTTCTCCTTTTTATCTATAACTCAAAAAGGCAGGTGTGGAAATTAACCCCCTTTTTTCCTTTTCTCATTAAATTAATATATTTTAAATTATCATAAAATAATAAAATGATTAATTCCATTTTTAAATTTTAATCCAATAGATTTTATTTTTTATGCAACAATTAATTTCTTATTCCCTTTGTGTTATAAGATTTAACGAAGATCATAATTATTAGTTATGTTGTTTTTATTTTTATTTTTATTATTATTTTTTATAGATAGATAAAATTTTACCACTAGCATAGTTTAGACTTAAACCTTAAATTTTCGTGATGGGCGACATTTTATTAGGGAAAATGTTTTTTTTTTTTAAATTCTTATCACAGTGTTTATCCTAAGGCCGACTAGGTTCGTTCATTTATCAAAACAACGCGACGTGCCCTTTAGGACGCACTGGGTGCTCCAAGGGTGCCACTCGCCCTAATCTGTTTCCCTTGCGCGATGTTCCCTTCAGGACGCACTACGTGCTCCAAGAGTGCCACTCGCCTCTTAACTGAGTTGGTAGACATCAAGGCCTCTAAGGAATAAGGTCCCCCCCTTATTGCACGCCCCTTAGAATCACCGTGAGCGACTGTCGTAGTCTTCCCTCACGGCATCGTGGGTCCTCTCGAACTACACAAATGTTAACCTATAGTTCGAGCGACGATGAGAGTGCTAGTATGCTGTGGCAGGGCTACTTTCCACACCTCTCCCTCAACATCTCTGATAGTCGTGCATGACCCCTTTACTCCACATGTGAGTCTGGTCGGCAAGCTATCGTCAGCCTGCATCGTCAATGAATCATGTTAGAATATATCCATATCCTATCATCTAATCAAAAGCACTAAAATCACAATAAAACAATCAAACCCCAATGGTACACTCCTCGACTTGATCCAGAGTCCAAGGGGTTCCATTGATGCCTCTGCATCCTCGAGGTCCATAATCCTGCACACTCAATAAAACTGAGTCAATAACACTTGTCTATGTCAATGCAGTAAAACAACATGTCATCAACCCATAATGCCTCATAATCAAAATCAAATGTTTTAATAACATAATAATCCAGATCACTTGCGAGCAAGTGTCCTCAAATAATAAGTTTGCTTAGTGTGCCAGATCGGAATGTTACAAAAAAAAACAACTTGAAGGAAGTGACTTCATACACATATCTTGGAATTGATATTCACCACAAGCTCAATTAGAATTATAACATTGAGAAAAATATTATAGGGGGATGGAAATCTTATTATGGGCTTGAAAACAATTGTAAATCAACTAATCTTTGGAGTTGGGATAAGAATAAAATCCTCTTTGAGACTCTTGTTACACATGTTATTCTTTATGGATGGGAAGTCTGGGGATATAATATATCTCGTGAATCCTGGAGAAAGATAGAGCAAATACAAAAGAATTTTATAACCTATAATCTCAAAATTAAAGGAAATATGCTCTATCCCATCATCCTCTTAGAAACAAGTCTCTCCCCCATTGAGAGCATGGCTATGACTAGATACCTAATGTATAAGAACAAGTTAAACAACATGGAAGATAAGAGGCTTCCTATTTTTTTTTCAAAATCGATTCATAACCACCACCGACTCAAACAAAGATGGCATAAAGATGCCCAATCTTGGATAAACTATTGGGGAATCATGGAAGACACCATTTTGTAGAATAAAGATACTATTAAAAAAAATGTCAAATCAAAATTTAAGGAGAAAATGTGGTGTGATAAAGAGTTAGAGGAAAAAAAAAAATAAGGTATTATAAGGATGTAATCAACCCTAATCTAGAAGATCAAAATTATCTATCTGTTTTGCCAAGTGTAAAGAAAAAATAAGCATTGCTAAGATAAAAACAAATTCTCACAAGCTCCATAGTGAAACTGGGCGTCGGTCAATTCCTAAAACCCCATGGGATGAAATAGTGTGTCACTTTTGTGACACTAAGAAGGTTGAAGATGAAAAGCACTTTCTCTTAGATTTTCCAACCTATACCCATATTAGATTTCATTTTCATAATATTTGTCACACTACCAACTTTTCTAACCTCTTAACTAAACAAAAATATGGTGATCTTGGAAAACTTCTCTTAATGCTTTTCGAGCACAAAAACAAAATTCTAAAGAATCACAAGTAATCACTTACCCTCTTAAGGTCTAATAGACCAATTCAATCTTTGTGGACGTTAATCATCATAATCATCATCATCATCATTGTAAATAAATATTATTATTATTTCATTCATATATATAATGTTATGTGATTACTAATATTTATTTAAATTGTAAATTATTTATATTTATAAATGGAAAATATAATTTATATGAGTTTTATAATTGGTTTAACATAATGGTGAAATAGTTGAAAGTCATCACTTCCCTTAGTTATTATAAGTTATAAAGTAAATCTTGATTTTAACTTAAGATTTATGTGTAGTTAACTTTTTCACATAATTGTGCAAACTTGGACAATTTATTTATATTAAAATATTTTTGTTCAATGTTAAGAAGTAAACTAAATAAATATGATGTTTTTTTAACTCGATTATTATACATGGAATGGATTTCATAAGAAGAATTAATTATTTCAAACTTTAAAT
>ML776562.1:1668923-1685916 GCA_009831015.1 Picea engelmannii
TACCTTTGGAAGTCATTACTTCCCTTGAACAAAAACTATTGATTATTTCTCATATATTGTGCATGGTGTATTGTGGTGTATTGGTGTAAATCTTATACTATTGTTCATTTCTCATTGGATATAATTGAATGGTTTAAGTATAAATTTAAAAAGGTTTTTAAATTGTATTGGATACTTATTCACCCCCCTCTCAGTATCAACAATCATTTCATTCATAAACAGCTCTAAATAAAAGAAAATAATGCATCTACTAACCTCTAACTGATCAGTCAACTGAGTTTATCTTCCTGTGTTGTATGAGCTCCTTCCTGTACTATTGTTAAGGGAAACCTATAACAAAACAATACCAACACTTCCATAATACATTCAAAGAAGTATTTGATGATGGAGTAAATTAATAACAACAAAAAGACATCTAATTAAAAATCCTGTGATCTTAAGATGATCAATATTTAAGAATGAGAGAAAACTCAGATCTGAATATTGATTTTATCCAACATTTAACATTAAGAATAAATTAAAAAATAATCAAATGATAGATCAATCACACATAAAAAATGGAATAAGAAATTATGGACAACATATAACATTTAACAGTATGAAAAAACCATATGATGACAAGTTAAATCTAAAATCAACCATAATAATGTTCTCATAATACAACAAAAATGAAAGAACGAAATGGAATAAGCATCACACAGGTCTAAAGCCAAAGATGAATTTCTTTCCCATATTCTTTCTCAAAATCACATGCCCATATTGTGGTCCAAAAATGAATTTTCGGGATAATAGACTCTTAAAGATTGAAAAAATTAATATATAAATGATAATAATTAACCATGTATTGATAAAATAGACTAAATATAATTTAAATCAATGCATAATCAATTAATCAAAGAATATGAATATATTATAATGAAAATAAAACCATTTTACTCACAGGACAAAAGCCATTAAGCAACCTGGAATTCCATATATTCTTCTTTGAAAATACTCGTCCATTCTCCCAAATATTCCAACCATCCGTTACTCCATTTGAAAAAAAAAAAAAAGTTTACAAAAGAAATAATATATAAAAGAGAAAGGATAAAAATCCTCCTCTCCAATTCTTGGATCCTCATGGCTCTGAACTTTCTCATATATTTATACAATGAGTGAACAGTCTGGGCATCACTAATAATTTCCACCACTTGAAATTTGCCTCGTAAAGATACACAAATATCTCTCAAATCGTGCATTTTTTTGGGAATATCTCTACGCGGAAGGTAAATAGGTCCATTTGGGAAATGATTTTTCAACCGTTTCTTCAAATTCCTCACGGTTTGGCTGCAATCAGTCCTTCAAAATCTTCGATCTGATCTTGATGCCTTTCCAAATTTTATCTGTTGTTGCTCATAAAATTATTTGTAGCAATCCAATATTATTTTTGGATCAATCATCTTGAACGTATTTGGATAATAAAATCAATCCATGATTAGATCTGTATCAAATATTTGATAATGGAAACCTGTGAAACAAAAAAAAACCTAAATTAATAACCTAAAAATTGTGAATAAAACAAAATTCAGAACAATAAAATAAAAAAAATGAATTTAAACTAACTATAATTTCTAAACAAACATTGTTTATAATTTCTTTTCAAATATGATCTTAAAATTCTAGAAGCTTCAAGTTAATGGAGAAGAGAGAAATATTAATTTTGGTTTTTTACAAAATCAAACAAATGATAGATAATTGTTTTTTATTATTATTATCTTTATTTTGAAATGAGATGCAAAATGAAAAAAGAATTTAATTAATTAATATCATCAAATGACTTTATGAAAATAAGAAACCAACCAAGATATTATTTGATGAAGTATTGAACCCATTATTCAAAATAGTCAAACTTGCTAATGAGCGAAAGAAAGAAACACATAATCATAATTTAAATGAAAGTAAACAGTGGATGAAATTTAACGTTTTTGTTTAAATTGAGATTTCTATGCTCGTTTCTAAATTTTGACATATAATCTTGTAATGAATGTCTCATACTATAGTGAATGTCTTAATTTTGTCCCAAAGCAAGCCGAGGTATGAAACTATTTGAAAATATTGATTCTATAGCTCATCATAATTATCAAGATTCTAACATAATTATCAAGATTCTAATAGGGGCCCTTTAAATTTTGTAAAGATATAGGGGGAGTTGTTGGGGCCCAACAAGAAGTAAAAGGATATCTTAGTCATAAGGCCAACCTGTAATACTTTGATTTTGATTTCCCATATTGAATAATGTATTTTGTTAATTTATGAAAGGATGGAGTGCCCAAACAATTAAAAGAGGCTAGAGTTCCTAGGAAATGTAATGTTGTGATCATTATTAATAATAAAATACATTGTTGGCTTCGAAAATGACAGAGACAAGAGTTATAGATGTCTATGATTCCATGATAGAGGGGGCTTAGGGGGTTAAGTCATTTTATTATATTTTATTTACCCATAATTATTTTAAGGGAGATAAGTGGTTACATGATATTCCTGGGGAAGATCATGTGGTTATTTATTTCCAAGTAAATATATAAACCCATCTTTGGGTTGTTTGGGGGTTCACTCATTGTTCATTGTTCACACTCTTCATTTTTTTCACTCTTTCACTCATTCATCATTCCCCATTCATTCTTGTTCTTGGTTGGGACATGGGGGTGAATTTTTGAGGAAGGAACCATTTTTTGTTGGATGTATTGATTCCTAGTATATTTCAACCATGAATTAATGCTTGGATGCTAGAGATGCACTGGCATGTGTTAATTTTTGTTCACAATTATGAATCCTGAGAGTCCTATCATGGATATTCTTGAACGAATGAACTGGATCCCTAGAAGGAGGTGGGCAACTTGAGGGACTAAGTGGCAGATAAGGGTGCCCATTTTGTTGGGTTGTGAAGAATTAATAGAAGAGGGTTGGTGTACTTTGGATTGTTGTGTGTTCAGAAACATGTGAGAGATTGAGTTTTCATTGGTTTGGGAAACTGAGTGACACCATGGAATCGTCCTTGTGGATTCATATCCCTCGCTTGGGGGTGACCTATTGTTGATACTTGGAATAACAATGTCTATGTTTGGGTGGAACTTCCTTGGTCTGCAGCCAGTTGGTGATTCATTTTTGTTAAATACAAGTGCTCTATATCATGTGTTTCTATGCATGTATATTTATTTTCGTTGTGTATTAATTATCATCTCTGAAATTTGTTTTTATAATATTCATGCTTGCTCATTATTGTTGTGCATGGAATATTTCTTATTTATTTTATCTTGTAGCACAAATGTTGATTATTGCATGTGTTGTTATCATATTTTTCATGCTTATTTATTAATTAAATGTTATCAGAAATAGAAATTAGTTTAGAAGTGAGTTTTTGAAGTGGCATTTCCTAGACTATAGGTGGTTGGGTACATTACAGATTGGTATTGGAGATTCTAGTTCAAACAACAGTTTGACATGGGCCAGAATGAGTGAGAATTAGAAAAAAATGATATTGAAGATTGCAAACTTTGTGAATTTGGGGGAAAATGAATAAATTAGAGAGAAAACCCCCAAATTTGTGAGAAGATATGAGTTTAAATGATTCAATATTGTCTGAGTAGTTTAATGGATTCAATCTATAGAGTTGCAAATACTAATTCAACTTGGAAGGTTGAAAAAAAAAAGTATTTTAATGGCCGTTGTAGAGCAGGGAATATTTCAGGGAATCAATGACTGAGATCGTGTTTGATATTGAGATCAACGACCCTGATTTGTTCTTGAATAATTTAAAAATCATAATGTTTTCAAAGATTGGCAAAGTTACCATATCAACGAGTGATATTTATATCAATGATTTGAAAATGAGGAAGATCAACATTCCATGGTCGTTTTTTACTAGTTGGAAGTCAGAGGAAATCAACAGTCTAGATCAGTTTGAGTGGGAGATCGATGGTCTAGATTAACTTGGATTTTTTCCAAAAATTCCTAAGTATTGAAATTCGTCAACATAAAATTTTCAATCGTCAACGATCAATTATTGGGGATCAAAAAAATTTGGTGAATTTTCCAGTTCATCAACATAAACCTTCGATCGTCGATGGTTGGGGATCGACGAGTTTGACAAAGTGTTGAAGTTTTACCAAGAGAAATATCCGATGGTCGATATCTAATGACCAAAGATCAATGGAATTTGGTAGAATATTCATGTGGCCAAGAGACATCTCTATTTGTTAATGGTCAATAATATAACATCGACCGATTTGGTGCGAAGTTAATATTATTCCAAGAAAAATTTTCAATGGTCGATGAAGGAAAGGAAGGTGATGACATGTCATGCAACGTCAGGATCCACATGTCATTCCATGTCAACCCATCTAATGCATAAATATGATGTGTCATTCCATGTGAGTGTCTATGTGTCATGCCACATCAGTATAGTTTCCACATCAACAAAGGGATTGCCAATCATTGATGGTCAGGGTTCGACGAGATTTGTGAACAATCTTGGTTCTTTTTCTCAAATTAAATTAATTCTTTATTAATTTACAAGAATTTATCGACAAGAATATACAAAAATCTAAATTTTAAATCTAACAATCATAATTACAAGTTACACTTTGTAAGAGATATCAATATATATTCTTTTTAGCACCAAATCAAGGAGAAACCAATTCTTTGTTTTCCAAGGACCAACTTGAGGAAGAACCAACTCCCTATAGATCAGGATCCAACCTGTACATGACTCCAATCCTCTTGTTTTCAAGAACCAACTTGAGGAAGTTGGAACTCCCTATTTCAGGCTTCAACCTATAGAGGAATCGAATCCTCCCTTGGCCCTCCCTTCCAACCTCACTTCATGTCAATGTTTCAAGTTATTCCTTGAACTCTATTTGTATTTTGATATTATAAATTAGACCATAGACACACTTTCCTTTCACCATTTTTTTTTAATATATATTCTATCAACAGGTATGAAAACGAAACATTGTCTCTCTTTGTATGAACTAATTCACCTTTTCATTTAATAGTTAAAGTAATAACAATGTTATGTTAAATTAAAAATAACAATACGTATAGACCAATGGAAATGAGAATTATATGAAATGAGTTCTTATAATAGAGATATGAGAATTTATTTTAAATGCCTTCTTTGTAGTCTTCTTAATATATTTCATCGGCTTGGATTATCTAGATTTATTTTCTATCATCATTATGTTTGTTCGTAACAATCAAATATGTATAGTAGTAATCATCACCAAAACTGTCCAATCATGCTAACAATAAAACCAATTATAAGAATTTGTTCCGAGATTGCACCAGATCTAGAAATGGTCCCAATATTGTTCACAAGATCACAATTATTCATGTCAATACCATTGTTGATTATAGTCTCTCTTGTTGATGGTGGACGAATAATATATAGGGGTATTTGAATTATGTTTTCGCATCCAAGTCTATTTTGATTTTGATCAATAATCAACATAATGTGAAATAATGAGGGTTGTTCGATCTTTATCAACGATGGACTCGAATAATATAAAATGGTTTTGATAAAACATTCAAGTCCAAGTTTGTGTTGACTCTGATCAACTGCCAACCAATCCTTAAATAACTATGGACCATCCAATCCAATCGACATTGGACTCAAATATTACAAAGGAGGATTTGAATTACACCTTCAGGTCCCGGATTGAAAATTATACATCATGCTATTTCAATATGCGAAATCAATTTGAGTCATACGATTATTCTCTCATTTTGATCCAACAATCAATGTTGAATTGTAATATTGACGATTCTCATAGCTTGTTCCAGTGATCTAATGATCAAAGTGAACTTATAATGTGTTGGGCCCCAGAAATGTCGTATTTTCATCCACCTTTTCCTTCACTATTCCTTACATTTCATCGTCCCATTAACCTCCCATCATAATATTTTCATAAATACATTTGGGTTTCACATTATTATTTTCCATTGTATTCATTTCAGTATTATAAGTGAATTTGTGATTAAATATTATAAATTAACATATTTTCATTATATATCAAGGTTGGATGGGTTTGATGATGTGTGCAGGCATATTTGAAGATTTCAACAAAGTCAAATATTACCACCTAGCCTCAAATTCGAATTTCATCTTCAAGCTTTGAAGATTTGAAGAATATTTGGGACAATCATTCAAGCATATTCAAAGGAGAAGACCATGGAGATTTTGATAGGATATATTATCCAAGATATGAGTGGAGGATTTGAAGGAATAAGTTGAGAGAACAATAGATCTGTAATTATGACACTCTTCAAGACTTTCATGTATATAAGAGAGCGCTCTCTCTTAATGAGGGAGGGTTAGAGATCATGTAATTCATAATTTAGTCTTGTAATTAGGAGAAGGGGATTCTTAGCTTTGATTATTTCATTGTTATTCTTTCATGCTTTGTCATTTGATTCTTGTAATATAATTTGAGATTGATTTATTGTGTGAGCTCACATATGTCTTTTGTCATTCAAATCTTCACATGTTGTATTGCTTTCCTTGATTAATTTCCTTCTTTCCTAGTTAGTCTTTCAATGCTTTCCTAGATTAATTTCATTTCATCAATTTAGATTAGATTACTTCTACTTCAGTCCTGCATATATAGTGTGTGTGCTTCATAAGCCTACAAACCTCGGATTGACAAATTAAATAGTTGGGCAAGTAATACAACAGAATTAAACGACAATATTTCCTCCTAACATTTTGGCGTCATTGCCGGGGAAGCACGATGGATTGAGGTTTAGCTTGATTTTTCATGTAAATGTAGATTTCAATTTCTACAATTTCAATTTTTTCAATTGTGAAGAGTTTTTCATGTGTTTCAACAAGTGTGATTTTTAGTTTTTTTATTTTGATTTGGGTGTTGTAAGAACCCCTTTTGCAAAATGATTTAACTATGAGTGTCATATTGGAACATCTCACTCAGATCCTTGCGAAAGCTAGGATTTCTTCTTCTCAGGAAGCGAAGATCTTGACAACAGCCCAAAGCTTAAATACTCCTTCAGAAACGAATGAGGAATCAACATCTGAGGAACTTGAGGAGGACAATGAGGAGTTGCAGCATGATTTGAGTGAGGGAAAACGCGCCTACGAAAGCTATATCGAACAATGGTTTCAAGAGAATACCAGGTTAGATTCTTTTAATTTTTCTTTTAATTTTGTTAATTTAGAGTTTCAACAACTAGATTCATTCACTCTCGAATATTTCATTATTCATTTGAAAAAATTCCACTGAACATATTGTTGTTACTGTTGCGTGCTTGGCTCCACTAGAGATTTGCCTACAAGTAACTAAATTTTAATTTATAATTAATGTAGAGTAGGTAGATTTTCACTTTCAGTTTTTACTTTAATTTTTTTTAGTTTTTCTTTCACCTAGAATAGGTATCCTCTCCTTCGCACTTCGTGTGATCGCGAGGATCATAAAATAAGGATGATTTTGATTTCAGGAATGAATGTTTTTGCGTCCATCCTTTGACCTGCAAATAAACACAATAAAAAAAAATTTAGACGAATAAAACAAAGCCAAATTTTTACATGCTGAGACAGTCGCTGAGACAGTGAAATTCTACATGTTGTTACAGCAAAATTTTTACATCCTGTTATAATGAAAATTTTACATGTTGTTACAGCATGCTGATACATCGAAATTTTACATGTTGTTACAATGAAATTTTACTTCCTGAAACAACGACGCTTTTTTCTGTAACAGTGGTTGAACTGTGCCATGATTGAATGATGTCTTCTTGGTTTGGTTTATTTCTAGTTTTGAGTCGTATCAACGCCGCTTTGTCCTCCATATTTATCCTATATATGCCTGGAAATAACCCTTCAAAAAAATAAAATATCATGAATTTTAAATGCATAAACCACCACATAAGCTCGATCGAACAAATAAACAACTTATGAGGTTCTATTTTTCTGACCATCATGTCCTCATTAGGGAATCAAAGATGAAGGAAGTCAATCGATATCTCAATAACTCAGTTTCAACTAAGCCTTCACTAGAACTGGACTCTAATTTATCTGATCAAAATGAAATTGTATATCATTGTTCACTATTTCCACTGTGCATGAACATCTTCTTGCATATTACTTGCGTGCTATAATTAAAATGAAGAGAACAATGCTGAAGAAGATATGCAGTGGTCACCAAGCCAAATGAATCCACACCTAGAATTGGAGTTGTTGCTTAAACTCGGTCAAATGCAATTACATGGTACACATTAAAGATAATGGGTGATATGTGGTCGGGTCTGGTGTGATGGTTGTTTAAATCGCTTAGACTGCCTCGGTCTAGAAATTAGTATGCATATTGAATGAAAGATTTGGAAGAGATGGAGGCACATGCTCCAACAACCTTGCTGAAATAAATGGCTAAACGAATGCGTAGGTAATTGAATGATGAGAGGGATCTATGAGGTAAGAAGATCCATTTTTTATTTTTTTTCATATCCCATATTCTCAATATACGCCCGAAATCCAGTTTTCAATTGTTTATCTCCTCATTCAACAACATTCAGAGATTTTTCTGCTGGAGGTTGTAAGACTAGATCTAATTTGATTAATTTGCGGCAATCTTATTTGATTATTTTTAACGGTGCACCGATTTCATTGTATTTGATTTGATTTGTAGGGATCTTATTTCCACCGTCAGCCTCTATGAATTTTCCATGAGGGCACACAAACCCATCATTATGAATGCCAGTTTGATTGGGACACATGGTCACTGGGAGAATGTCAATTACTTCCCAGTATGGAAAATCGATGAGAAGATCTAATGCGGGAAGGGGCATAAGATTGATGTCCACTTCAGGATGGTGGAAAGTTGTGGAGCCAACTCCCAAAGACCCTATTCTTCGAGTCACCGAAGCCTTTTTAGCGGATACAAATCCTATCAAGGTCAATGTTCGTGTGGGTTCTTATTGCGATGATCAAGGGAAGCCAGTGGTTCTTGAATCTGTGCGTGTGGTTGAACATTGTATTTTGGGCAAAGAAAACATGGAATATCTACCCATGGGAGGGATTTTGAATATGGTTGGAGAATCTATCAAACTTGCATATGGAGAAAATGCAGATGTCTTGAAAGATAAGCGTGTCACAACTATCCAAGCTCTATTAGGCACTGGTGCTTGCCGTCTTTTTGCAGAGTTTCAGAAGCATTTTTCGACCTGAGTCACAGATTTACATACCAGTCCCTACTTGGGTCAATCACCACAATATCTGGAGAGATTCCCATGTATTGAAAAGGACTTTACATTATTGGCATAAATGACTTCATCGACCCCTTGCTATGGATTATTGATGTTCAAATCGATCATCAACCATGTCTGTTTACAATGATGACAACATAAAGACACTATCTGAAAAATGTGGAATTTAACAAAAGGATTAGCCCTGATGACCTTACAAATGATTTTGTTAGTGATGCAATAATGGCGATTTCATCTGCAATGGATATTTGTTCCCAAAGTTCTGATACTATGAAATACAGTTTCTAAACAATATTTGATCCTCTTAGACCTTTGCGCATATTATATTGCACTAAGGAACAAATGAATCACGTTGGATGGCAGTTGAAAATTCCTCGCTAACACAAAGATTGGCCCAGTTGAAAAGGAACATTGTCCAGGGATATCCTTCCTCTAGTCTCATCATTATATTTATGAGTATTTGTTTGGATTTCTCAGTGAAAAGTAACTATTGAGAGCCATGAATTTCATATAGCTATGCTTCCCTTTGTATTAATGCTAAATCTCTCTAGTCATGTGTAGGATAACAAGTGAATACTATATGGAGTGAGGTTTTCATGCACACTTATCAGACCAAATATTGAATATCTCCATTACCTCCATTTACAGAGCTTATTTGAGCCCAATACAGTTGCTTTGCAGATGGAAATGTGATAGTAAATGGTCAGACCAATTACTGGGGAATGAATATTGAAGAAGGTAAATCTTATCGTGTTGTTTTGTGGGTACGAGAAATAAGGTCATTCAATCTTTTATTCTCTTTCACATCTTCATATGGACTCCAAATCATGGCTACTTTGAATGTCATTGCTAGCAGTTCTGAACTAAACTCATTCTAATAGTTGTAACATAGGGATGAAATAATAAAACAATGTCTTTGCCTCGTTGTTTTAATTAAATAACAAAAACAACATTTATTTATTTGTTTATTTAAAAATATATATATGCTTTTGTTTTGTTCTATTATAAAAACAAAAACAACAAAACAAACAAGGAAAAACAATAAAAAAAATTATTATAAAAATAAAAATATAAAAACACATCAAAACTAAAATAAAAATTTGCAAATGGACACTTTATTTATTCTTGAAAACCATGATCCAAACATGTTACATGGATGTGTTTTTCTCAAGGCACTTCACGTAGTAATTAACGATGAAACAAGCACAATGGAAAAAGGTATAAAACATATATTTTCCTTTGATTTGTCGCATTTACACTTATTTATGCATGATATGTTTTTTACAAATCTCACAGTTTTCATGTAGGATTTGTAATAAGATTTTTCAGGTTCAGAGATGATCACAATTTGTTGTTGAAGTGATTTTCAAGAATCATAAAATTCTTCAGAGAACACATGCCTTGCTAGACAACTTGAAGGAGTTGTTACTCATAAAAAAAAGCATCATGACGTTTGTTGTTACACAACAACATTTTACTGATACACAGAAAATTTTTGTGCATCTTGATGTCTACTGATACACAACAACATTTTGTTGATACAAAAAAACATTTTGCACATCGTGATGTTTACTGTTACACAGAAACATTTTGCTGATACACAATTTGTTTTTGCCAAATTTCATGCTGTAATACTATCCCATTTCTCCTTCAAAGCCGATTGGTCCTCCCTATGTTGAATCCATATTCCATTGCCTTAACTTTCATGATTCCACACACCTGTTTTTCCAAGTTGCATACATCATTTCCCTTATCTTTTTCAGTTCATTTTTGCCTTTCCAATTTTCCTTTTGAATAAAACAAACCCCCTTTCCATGATTACATTTCCTTGCCACAAACCCTGTTGCAACTAAGATCTTTACATCTATAGTCCTACCAATCATTTTATAAACTCGTGTTGACTGATGTGGTATTCCTTAAGGCCCACCTTTCAATAGTCTTTCCCCATCGATTTTGACACTTTATATGGGATATAGACTAGAGTTCCTTTTGAGTACCTTGAGGCTTGCATGCCTTAATGACAAGCTCTCTTGCTAGCAATCATGGGAATACATCAATGTCCCTTGATCATTAGATCTTGCAAGTGGCTCGACATCATCCCATCTATTCTCACTTCGCAAGATGTACTCGGGTACCTTGACACTCATTGACATCAATGGTGAGTTTGTCTCACATTTGGTTAACGACATTCATCAATGGCTGGTAAAATGATTTCTCTTCATGCTCGACATCGACACATTTATTCATAGACTAGAATCGTACCATCAATTTGTAGCAGGTGAAGACTATACACTTTTTCATGATCCCCTCAGTAGTTGCAGAAGTTTGATTTTCAGATCTATGAGAGTACCACCATTCCATATTCTTTACCTTCCACGTTTCTCATGATTCAACAGTAGCAGTTCATATTCCTTCACTTCCCATGATACAGTTACAACAACAACAACATTAGCATATCCATTTTCATGATCCTGCAGCAGTGAGATCTTCCATGCTCCAACACCAGCCATATTCCTATTGCATTGTTCTTCATCATTATTGGGTAAGTGAAGGTATGTTCTTTTCTAATATTTAATCGTGTAATTCCTTATTTTCTAGTAATGAATAACTTTGGAAAATTCCCTCACCATGCTCTATTCCTTTTTCACTTTTATAACCTATGCCAAGTTGCATAAGGATATGCAACCACTTCAGTTGGGGGGGGAGGGAACCTATATTCACTACATACCATTATTCCATTTTACCATCTCATCATTCCATTTATGATTCACTAACATTTCTTTTCCAACGACACTTTGTTGCATTTTGATTGATATACATATTGGCATAATTCATAAAGATAAAGAAAAGGCTTTCTTATACACAATGATGCTTTCTTATGAACATTGATTACTTATTATTTCCAGTGAGTATATGGCTAAATTATTGCAGCAAGAAAATAAATAAGTGAAATGAATGTTGTTAACACAACAACCAACATTCTTTGTATTCATGGTTGTCACACAAGAACCAACCATAATAAAATGTAAGCTGCTACTCATGTATTTCACATGTTGTTACTCTTGTATTTCATACCCTGGAAACATTCATTGTTAAAGACATCATCAATCAAAGCCATAATTTAAATGCCAAAAGAAGATCCATGCATGGTTGTATGAGGACATGCAACAAGTTCAGTTGGGGGCATGTTGGGCCTCAAAAATGTCATATTTTCATCCACCTTTTCCTTCACTATTCCTTACATTTCATCGTCCCATTAACCTTCCATCATACCATTTTCATAAATACATTTGGGGTTCACATTATTATTTTCCATTGTATTCATTTCAGTATTATAAGTGAATTTGTGATTAAATATTATAAATTTGTAACGTCCTCCTCGTTACGACAACGACGCTGATAAAAGGTGCAAATTTTTTTTGTTTTAAAAATGTGTGCGCGCGTGTAGGAGGGGAACCAGGCACACTGGACTCTACGTCACCACCCTATGACTGACAAGACGCAACCACGATGATCACAACAAGAAGACGCAAGGTGCACAACAAGAACTGCAAGCATTAATGACCAAAGACATAAGGCGCACAACAAGCAGCTGTAAGCAGAAAACCACACAAGGTGTTATGTACAGTACCGTTAGGGATAGAAGAATCCATAGCAGCAGAGGTTACTATTTCTACACAGAAAAGCAGGGCGTTTAATCTTAGTCCTCTACTTCGGAGAGAGAGAAGGTCAGATAGGCTCCTGGCCGACTGCTCAGGCAGAAACTAGTAAGCCCCTCAGGGGTGTCGCAAGAGGGGAAACCCTGCCTTTAAGGGCCCGAGACTCTTGATATGGCATTGGATTCCTTACATAGAAAATCACACACACCGACATCTATACTAAGGCTACAAGGAGGTGTCCACATCCCACCCGACACAAGCAGACAAGCACGGAATACAACCAAGTAAAAATAATGGTAAAAACACCACAACCGCGACAGAAGGAGTAAGTCTGGAAGGACTCCGACAATAACCACCCAATGGTCAGGACTCAGCCTTACCTGGGACTCAATGGAAACAAGTACCTATCCACACTTCATTTAGTTCTGTTGGTCGACGAGTTACCATCCCCTACCTTATTGATGTATACTCCAAGGTTTCCATCACCCTAAATACTCAGTCAGGATAAGTTAGTGTACTTAATTCCAGGACCTTACACTATATATGCTAATCTAGGACAAGTAACCTATACCATAACACTATTGGGAAAAGATAAACATACTACGCTTACATCCCACTAACCTTGCCAGGATAACAAGTCACCCTTCATCCTTAGGTGTTAACCCAATAAGAGAAATTACAGTATCATTGCCATAAAGTAGTATCACCATTTCATTAAGTTATAACGACTTTGCCAAAAACATTCACAACCAATATTCACATGGCAACATGACATCCTATAATTATTAACGTAAACAATAGACGTTCCATTACCTTATCATCACCATAAAACGAAATAACATCAACCTTATCCTTACTATAAGCATTTAACATTAGGCGTTATATTACCTTCTTCATTTCATTTACCTCACTTACCTTGCATTAGGGTGACATCCACATTTCATATCATATGTTAGTATCAATAAATAAACTACCATGACCTCTTCATGAACGCTAGCATTATGTCGATTATAATATAAAGACTTGCAATTTAACTAACTAAACTGCAATGTCATTATTTTAATGATTACATCCTTGCATTTCCTAGTATAAAAGCCTCGCCAATAAATCATCAAGCTACCATAATGTCACCATACCGGCTACCATCCTTACATTGACAATCATTACCATAATTTACATTCCATTTTAATAATTCAACCTACTTCAACAATTATTACCTTATAAATCCATCAATCCTCCTTACAATTATTACCATTAACCCATATTACTATAACATTTATTACATTATCAATTATTTCATGAATACTTCAACTTCACTTTAACAATTGTATACCTCACATTCACATCCCATTACATCAACTTCCATTGCTTTGTATGAAAATTAACTAACACCTTAAGTAACTTAAGTAGCTTTCTTTATTAAATACTAAAATAAATGAAAGGCTGTTGAGAAATGTGACTAAAGGCAACTAAGAAGGGTTTCGCTTTTAAATATCAGTTTCAACCTTGTAAGAATGCCTTGTATTAACATTAACTAGCACCTTAACTAACTTAAGTAGCTTTCTTTATTAAATACTAAAATAAATGAGAGGCTGTTGAGAGATGTGACTAAAGGCAACTAAGAAGGGTTTCACTTTTAAATATCAGTTCCAGCTTTGTAAGAATGCGTTGTATTAACATTAACTAACACCATAACTAACTTAAGTAGCTTTCTTTATTAAATACTAAAATAAATGAGAGGCTGTTGAAAAATGTGACTAAAGGCAACTAAGAAGGGTTTCGCTTTTAAATATCCGTTCCAGCTTTGTAAGAATGCGTTGTATTAACATTAACCAACACCATAACTAACTTAAGTAGCTTTTTTTTATTAAATACTAGAATAAATGAGAGGCGGTTAAAGGAATGTGTCTAAAGGCAACGAAGAAGGGTTTCATTTTTAAAATCAGATTCAACCTTGTGAGAAAGGTAAAAATGTAACTCTTGACATCCACCAACCTGTTTACAATCGGAGGTTCCAAATGAAAAGGTTCTAAGCACGCATAGTCAAGATGATAGTCAGCTAGATGAAAGATTAAACCATACACTAGTTACATAAAGACATTATCCGCTAAATGTAATGGCTAGGTTTATTAGGAACGATGGTTGATCTAGGAGTTGTATATCTCTACTTTTTTTTTGGACTGTTGGGTGACCTGTTAGTATGAGGTTGATTGGGAGGAACTAAAGGGAGACCTGCCCAAAAGACGTGGCAACGATGCCCCTCCTCACACGACAATCTAAGATAAGTAAATCATTTCAGAATTCGCTGCCACTCTGAAATGCAAAGGTAAAATCTAGTTCACCTAAGGGTTAAGCAAGTAAACAGTATGGTTACTGACTGGTACACGCAGAATAGATTTAGTTTAAGGCACTAATGAACGGTAACTATTCAATTTGGTTTAAAAGGAGAGCACAGAAAGTCATCTAAACCTAACTTAAAGGGATCAACCGAGATTGTTACACATGACGGCCAGAGTGGTGTCAGCTACAGCTGGTAGGATCACTAGCAACGAAAACATTCAGCAAGGCGGTCATCCCACTCAATAAGGGTAATAAACAGAGGTCAACTTCTAACAGTCGCGCCATCTGTTCACTGGCTATCCCGAGCACCCAACGCAGCTACAGCACGGGCATTTAAACTACAGTAAAGCCATACTCCGGCAGCAGTCAAGGAAATTCACCAGACATAGATACCCCAGGAAAATGTGCAGTAACCATTACAGTATACGCAGAGTGACCTAACCCTCTACATGTCGAGCCCGTCACGGGCAACCCACTGCAAGCCCGGAAATGAATTCGCCCAGGTCCATAATACAGAAATCATGAACCCCAATGTGAATGTCCCTAACCATAACACTGAATCAAGGAAATAAAAAAAAACGAACAACCCAGAAACAACAGGAGCGAATTCTCATTTGAGGGATCCAGGACAGATTGCCCACTGTAATCGAAGACGGGATGCCCCAATGAATGGCCAGTCACTTACGAACGAGATGACAGAAATTTTAAAAAGGGTGAATGATGGCAAAAGCAAACGAAATTGCAGCAAATTAAACTCAGGGGTAGAGCGAAATGCCCATGGGAAAGCATAGGATACCAGTATTAAATAGAAACGCCTACTGGAAAGTAGCAACACCTTGGCCAAAAGGGTAAAACCCTCACGGCGATTTTAAACGCCCACATAAATTCCCACCCACAGCAAAGGTAAAAAAAGAACCCCAGGGCAAGGTAAAAACGCCAGGAATAATATATAAACTACCAGCAATAATATAAGGAAACGCGCTATATGAATGAACGCCCACTGAAATAAAATAAATCGCCAACAATAATATATAAATTTTATTTTCTCATCGTATAACAAAGGTAAATAACTCATTACAGTAATCCTTTAGCAAGCACACAAGCATAGATGTATAGTTGCATTGTCGAGAAATATTTTACCCAACACAGAGAAGGGTTCATATACAACCTGAAGCATTCACATTATTCTTAAACAACAAACCTACTTGCGTACCTGTGACTGACGGAGAAAATCTGAAGATGCAGTCCCACACTTGAGCTCCGTGCCTCTCCCGCTCACCGACCGTAAAGAACTCACCGGTACCTCCCAGCCAAACGCTAGGGGTACTCTCCTTCCCCCTCAGCCCCCTGAGCCGCAAAGGGGCCACACACAACCCATCCAGTACCTAGCTTCCCAGCTTGCCTCCAAGGCTGAGCTACCACTCAAGTCAGCTGGGAAAATCCCCAACTCCTACAAGCAATCAGTCCAGTTTGTCATTTTGGCAGCATAACAATACTCCATAGCAGATCCCCTTCCTCTCCCCCATATCCTTTCTTTTATCCTCTCTCTTGACCTAATCCCATTAGGTTTTCCCCCAAAAAACCCTAAATCCCCTTTTCTTTTTACTTATTTATTTATTTATTTATTTATTTTTTTTTGAAAACTCAAAAGGTAAGTGCGCCTAAGCATCCTTTCATATTATTATTATTATTATTTTTTTATTTTTTTTAAATTCAAAATATATATATATATATATATATAT
>ML776562.1:1699045-1735015 GCA_009831015.1 Picea engelmannii
GGGATTTCGTTGTAGAGTGAACTTTGCCTTATGAAATCCCGATCCCCGAATTGCCGATGAGGCCTCCTGGCTGCCACGTGTCCATACAAATGAACGGTCCAGATCCCTGCTTGATTTAACGGCTGCGATTAAATCGCGAAATCACGTCTCGCGATTTCGGGGTTTTCATTGTCGAACGAACAGGACATTTCAAAGTCTCGATCCCTGATTTGCTCCTTTGGGTTATCTCTCTCGCAACTTTTACAGATCTGACGGCCCTCGTTCTTTCGGGAAATTTGTATGAGATCCTACGGTCACTGACTCTTCTTCCTTTTTCCTCTGTAAGCTCTTGCTGCGCGCGTTTTCTTCAAGGCTGTTCCTCCTGAGCTTTTACTTCCAAATCCCCATGGGGTTTTATCCTTCTTATCCTGTTGTCTCTACTGTTGCCATTAATGACAACAACCATCACTGTATTCTATCCACTGAATTTGCCAACATCTTCTTGTTTCAACTCAAAGACTTTTGTTTCCTATGATATGACTTTTAGGATGATCTCTTTGTACTCTTGTTGATGGTGTTTTTTACTCTTGTCTTGGTGATGTTTCCTCTTCATTTTCTTCTTCACTTTGTGATTCGTCTTCTTGGATTTCTCCATTTTCTACTCCATCATCATCATCTCTTCTTCTTTCATCAACTTGTGAATGTCTTGATATTTGGTTCTTCTTGATGTTAGATCATCCACCTTTACATTTGCACTTTCCATAATTTTGTGAGGTCTCATATTATAGCATTTGTAGGCCTTTTTATTGGATGAGTAACCAAGAAATATTCCTTCATCTGATCTGGAATCAAATTTTCCTAGGTTATCATCATCTATTTTTATATAGTATTTTCTCCCAAAGACTCTGAATTCTTTTACTAATGTTGATATGCCAAACCACAACTCATATGGTGTCTTGTCAAGGTTAACTCTAAGTTGTGCTCTATTAAATATATATATTGCTGTATATATTTCTTCTCTCTAACAGATGTCTAGGAGTTTGGATTCATTTAACATAGTTCTTGATGCTTCTTGTATAGTTCTATTTTTCCTTTCATCAACTCCATTTTGTTGAGGAGTTCTTGGATTTGAAAACTTTCTTTTAATTCCATGAGTTTCACAAAACAAATTGAAATCATCTAAGGTAAATTCCCCTCCATTGTATGATCTTGGGAACTTGATTTTGAGATCAATCTCATTTTCAACATATGCTTTGAAGGCTTTGAATTTTTTGAATTCTTACGCTTTCTTTGTAAGAAAGGATACCCAAGTCATTCTTGTATAGTCATCAATGAATAAAATGAAGTAATGTCCACCTTGCATTATTTTAGTTCTCATTGGTCCACATAGGTAAGTGTGAACAAGTTTTAATGGTTTTGACATAGAGTATTCTTTTGTCTTGAATATTACTCTTGTCTTCTTTCCACATCGGCATTGCCTAAAAGCATAGTTTGAAGGTTTAATAATCTTTGGAATATTTCTCACAACTTCCTTTTTACTGACTTTTATCAAATTGTCAAATACTATATGTCCCATTTTTTTGTTCCATAGATAAATTTCATATATTTTGTGTATGCAACATTTTTATTCTTCTTCTATGTTTAAGATATATACATCGATTGGTGTACTGGGTGCAACAACCACTAATTTTCCTAAGCCCGTTTTCTTGATTTCACATTTTTTAGAGTCAAATATGAATATGCGTCCTTGATCACATGTTTGGCTTACACCAAGGAGATTAGGCTTAATTTTTTCAACTAATAGAACAATTTTTACATTATCTCTGTTATTTGCCAGACTGATTGTACCCTTTCCAAGTATCTTGGAAGAGACATTATCTCCAAAAGTAACTCTTCCTTTTTGTTTCCTTTTCAGACTGAGGAATTTGTTTTGATCTCCTATATTATGCTTTGAACATCCAATTTTAACGTACCATTGACTTCTTTTCTTTTATCCTTAGCATATAAGGATACCTTACACTTTGTTTCTTTTGCTTCCATTTTTTTTTTCTTTCCAGGTCTTCTTATGCTTTTTTTCTTGAATACTGGAATTTTTTATGGGATTCTTTGGTAGTCTATCGTCACTAGCTTTGTGACCATAATTGTGTCATTTGTGGCATTCAACATAGTAATTTTACAGTGGAGAAAACGAAATATATTTTCTATTCTCTTGATTATTATTATTATTTTTTTTATAACCATATCTTTTAACATTTTGTTGTTGTATTTTCCATAAGCTTTACAATATAATGTTTTATGCCCAAAATTATTGCAAGAGAAATAATAGCCAAGAAAGAGATGTTGATACCTTTTTTGGGGAGTTCCTCTTGTATTTGTATTCCTTCTATATTAATTTTCTTTTGAAGGGAGAGCATATTTCTGTTGATAAGGATCAATATTTATTTTTCTTTCTTCCTTTTTGAAAGATATGTGAAGGGAAACTGCATAACTTTTTGGATTTTTGTCAGTTTCCTGAGATGTAGAGTTAGATCCTTAGTTAGGCTTATTTTGATCATAACCTAGTCCTGACTTATTTCTTGATGATATTTGACTGTTAAGAATATCATCCAAGATTCTTGAACTATTTTCAAATCTTGATTGGTTGTTTCCTTTGTCAAGTTCTTTTTAAAAAAAAATAATTTCAGCCTCTAGATTTTCATAGTCTAATTTATTTTCATTGAGTTGTTTACTTATGAACTCTTCAATTTTTTTGTCTTCTTGGAGTTGAGTCTTCAAGTCAATAATGATTCATTCTGATTCCTTGATGGTTATTGAAACTTCATTCTCTCTTGATTTTTGTTTTTCTTCATATTCTAATAGTTGTTCTCTTAATGATTTTTTCTTCTTTTTATATTTTCTCAGTTCTTCAAGAGCACTAATAAGTTATCCTTCAAGGTCTACTTCTCCTTCAACTTGAGATTTTTCTTCATTATCATCAACAAAATTATTTTGAGTTTATATGCCCATAAACAAAATTCTTGTCTCGTCATCTTCACTCATGTCATATGAACTATTGTCTTCTTTGGAGTAGAAGTTTTTCTTTTTATTGTATAATTTATTCTTGTTTCCAATTTTTCTTTTCTTAATTTATTTATGGTTATAAGTGTCATCATCATCACCGTCCACCTACTTGGGATAAGGACATTTGGAGGCAAAATTCCCAACTTTTCCACAGTTGAAGCACTTGTAGGGTAACTTCCCTTTATATTTCAGAGACCGTTTCTAGAATTTCCTTATCAAATTGGCCTCTTGTGACATCCCCAAAAATAAAATATTTTTTGAAATTTAAATTTGCTAGAAATTTATTCTGGTTTTAGTAAATTCGAATTTGGAAAATTTTTGCCATTTATGGCAATTTCGAATTTCGAATTTGATATTTGTAATTAATTATTATGACTGTTGGGCAGAGATCTGATTAGACTCAACTAACTATTTGACTATGACACTTATATAAAAACATAATATTTATATTGATTTTAGGAGGACAAATGGAACAACCATGTTAAAATTAGCTGACCATAACTCCATGATTGGGGAACATGTTGGAACTACCTCTAGGATGATTATTACAAGTGGAAAATCAATGATTTGGCCATTGGCAGCCCCTGAAAATCAGGGATTTAGAAAGCTGCGAAAATTCCCAAGGGAGGGAAAAGACCTAGGAAAATTGATAAATAACATATGTGAGGAGGCAGGATGCTGCCAAGCATGCTGGGAAATGAGACTATTGATTTTTCCTTACTGTTATGAAAACTACTGAGTGACTATGAGGCAAGAGGAATCTGTTGGAATTGAAGGACATTTATGAGGAGAAGTTTTCCAAGTTCGCCCTCATGGATTTATGGTCAGGCTAGGAGGTGAATCGGGCAAGTGATTTTGGCTGCCCTATTCTATGGTTGGGAGGAACGTGGCTATTCACTTTGTCTTCCCACACACTGGTTCAGATATGTAAATCTTCTCCTACTTTATTTGAATGATTTGTGTTTATGAAATTATGTATCTAATTGTGCTAAGTTGACATAGTTCCATGGATGACATCTGTTCGTAGTATGAAGTTTATAATCAATGACTAAATTTTGGGAATGGTTCCTCCTGAAACTAAAATGCTAGTCAAAACTATCTATATACAAATGAACTTGAAAGAATAGATCCATCTACAAGATATGTTTAACTCTGTAATTGAAATTCTAGTTAGGATTATCTGTGTATAAATGTGCTTGAAAGGAATAGATCTATTTATAGGCATATGTTCATTTCTGCGACTAAAATATTAAGCAGATCTATCTATGAATAATCGGAGTTGAGTAAGTTTGTACATATATAAACGTTTAGGTGTATCTCTGTAAGTAAATTTCAGAAAATCGTATCACTTAGCAGAGACTTCCTTTCTAGTATAACTTGGAATTGAAGAGAAATACGAGACAACACGAATCCTATGGATCATATATATGTTTATATATTATACATATATATTATTTTGGAAACTGTATAGGCGTCACAACAAACTGGAAGTGGACTATCTACAACATAAATAGTTAATATTATATATGTTTATTCATGTATTATATGAATCATATACTGATCAATAGTATGTATCAACAACATGTAAACGAAATGCTAGATGCATAAATACTGATGAAATTGAAAGTTAAAAATCTAGAACCCCTTTTTATATATTATATCCGATGCTATAATCGAAAGTACAATGAAATGGCCTGCTTCAAGAAGTTATATTGATATTGGAATACCGTTGACAGTTAGAATTTAACCATTCTGTATTACTCTACTTTCATTATGTGACATGAAAAGAAGAAGAGTCCCGAATCTTACATTAATTAAATACATGAAAAAAGTTCGAGCCCAGATTTAGGGTAGGTATGAAACTACGCAGTCGAGGAAATTATAAATAATTTATATGGTAGATTATTATAATGATCATTTCCTTGTGACGCAGACCTCCAACCCCCAGGCTGAGATCCGCTCAGGATCGTTCTAAATCTGCCCTCCTGAGTCTGATTGACTCTTTGATTTTCCCCACAAGGAATCCCTCATGCACTCGGCGGTGTATCCACAAGTCCTTATGAGGATGTCCTATGTGATAAACCAAAAAGCACCAATCAAGTCTCCTGATCTCAGTAAGATCACGCCCTTCGTCGAACCAAGACTTCGGGTTTCACGATTTTGCGATCCCTTTTGTCGAGAATTCATATCTCTACAACCTCCAAACTTCGAAATAGCTCCCCTACGGTATCAATGGGCAATAGTCGCCCTTCCAATCTGACGACCCATGTGATTTCAGACTTCTGGGTACCGAGAGTTCAAGACTCTCGATTCCAAACCACTATCACCACAATCCCTGAATTTCTGAACCCCGAAACGATGAAATGCTGACGCCACTTCACAATATTTTTCATTTTGCAACTCCACGATTTTCAATGCAAAGGCCATTGGCTCCTTGTCATCAGGATTTCTGGTATTCTGAATCTTGAAATTCCACACTTAACAATCCTTTTCGTGATCCGGGAGTTAGAGTGACCAAGGATTTTGGCTTGCACTCCAGACTTACAAACTTCGAATTCCCAAAATGATCTGACGGCTCAAAACAGATCACTATCAACAATCCACGTTGATTCCTGATACAAAAGTGATGGGTTGTCCTCCCCTATCCACTTTGCAGCATCTCTGGATCCTACGGTCCTCGTGACTTTGAAATTTCTCTTCAAAGAATTCTGACCTCTCATTTCCTCCTTGACAGCTTCTGTGAAATGAACCAGTGTTCCTCGTCTAAACTTGGCTTCTACAAAGAGACTTCACTCCATCTTCCTTTGAGTACTTTCAAAGGTGTTGATCCTCCTGAGCTTTCACCTGCAAACTTTAAGTCGTAAAAGGACTCCCGCACGCACTCCTTGCGGTGATCTTTCAAATACTTCTAAGTATTTGATTCTTCAACTCTGTGCACCTTCTGCAACAATAGTCCTTTACCTTTCAACCTTAGTTGATAAATTCTAAGACTTCAACTAGCCTATGCATACCTTGCATGCCTCTTGTGCTTCACTTGCACTTCTACTGGAATGAGAACAACGATATATCTCCTGAGCTTTCTAAGATAAAACTCAGACTCCTTGTCAACTCACACCTTGCAGACATTTCACTGCACTCCTTGTAGGAACTTCTCTTACTCAGGAAGAGAAACAATTTAAACTCATTCTCTCTCTCTCTCTCAGACTTCAAACATTCAACATGAAATCATACATTCAACACAGTTTTAAGAAAATGCATAATAGAGAGAATAAAACAAGTGTAAGCATAACATTCACCATGTATAAACAAAAAACATCATAACACCATGAAATCTGATTCAAAGCTTCATATATTAATTCAAATCTCCTGTATATGGATTCTTCCTTTCAACCCTCTACTACAGCTCTCTTCTTCTATGCTATGTTAATGATACAATAATACAAGAGTGATGGTGTCTATATCCATTTTCCCTCCTATGTTCTATAACTGTATAATCTAACATTCATATCTACCTACTCTTACATTTAACAGACTTAAATGCCTTAATATTCTACAGATGAGAGAAATCACTCAAGATCTGTTTACAACCTCCAAGATATAAATGCAATGTATGACTTCTTCCTAACTATTACATTAATGCCTTTTAAGTTCAAAATTCAAAACGATTCTTATGAAAACATGCTCTTTTTCTTCCTCCACGAGTCCAGATGCTCCTTTGGTTAGGCGCATGCTTTGGCTTTGCACGATGCTCCTGCATCATACTCCCTTTCTTGAAAATTTTCATGAACTCCTGTTCATGAGCTCTTGCACGGTCTATCCATGCTTCTGAATTTCTACTTCATCTTCCCAACTGGCATCTTCAACTAGATGTCCCTTCCAATTGACCAAGTATTCAAAATACTCCTTCCTCCTGGTCTTTTTGCTAATCCTCTTGTCAATTATGCTTTCCATCCGCAACTTTTCAGCTACAGGCATTTGTTTTGTCCATTGAAATTCTGTCTGTTCATCCTCTGCTCCTGCTTCTTCAGCTCTGTAAGGGTACAAATCCACAACATTGGATATCGGTGAAATTCCGATCCCATCGGGTAATTCAATTTCATATGCATTTGCCCCAAATTTCTTCACGACCTTGCATGGTCCAATCTTTTTCATATTCAGTTTGTTATATACCCCCCTTGGGAACCTTTCCTTCCTTAGATGTGCAAGAATCAGATCACCAACTTCAAATTGAAGTTCTCGCCTGTGTTGATCTACTCTGCGCTTGTATTCTTGATTTGAATTCTGCAATCGCTCTTTGACTCGATTGTGAAGCTCCTTCATTGCTTCTGCAAAATTCTCTACACTAACACTTCTGAATTCATTTTTCTCCGAATCTTTCAATTCAAAAACTCCACTAGGCTGCATTCCATATACAATCTGGAATGGACTCTTCCCTGTGCTTCTGTTGAGTGAATCATTGTAAGCAAATTCTGCCTATGGCAGAATGTGATCCCATTGACTGTGGTGTTTAGTCACTAAGCTCCTCAACAAATATCCCAAGCTTCTATTCATGACTTCTATCTGCCCATCCGTCTGAGGATGATACCCTGAGCTAAATGACAAACTTGTCCCCAACTTCTTCCATAAAGTCCTCTAGAAATGTCCCACAAACTTGGTATCTCGATCAGAAACAATACTCCTTGGCAAGCCGTGAAGTCTGATGACTTCCTTGAAAAACAGGTTCGCAATATGAGTGCGTCACTGGTTTTCTGGCATGGTATGAAATGTGCCATCTTGGAAAATCTGTCGACTACCAAAAAGATCAAATCATAGCTTCTCTGTGTTATTGGTAGTCCCAATATAAAATCCATGCTCACTGCATCCCATAGCCTCTCAGGTATGGGTAATGGCTGGTATAACCCTATGTTCTACCTTTTCCCTTTTGTGTGCTTACAAATCCTGAATTTGTCCACAAATTTCTTAACATTTGTCCTCATCCCTAGCCAAAAATATGAGCCATTCAACTTTGAGAAAGTCTTATCATGACCGAAGTGTCCGACCAATCCTCCACTGCATTTTTCCTTCAGCAGGTTCTCCCTCATGGAACATTTTGGAATACATAGCTGAGTGCCCTTGAATAATAATCCATCCTGGATCATATATTCAGTCCATTAGATTCTGTCCCTGAGAATTGGATTCTTAGACGCCTCATATGCTTCCTTAAAATCTGGATCATCCCTGTACATCTCTTTGAGGTTATCAAAACCCAAAGTTTTGACTCCAAATTCCTGCATAAGCAAACATTTCCTGCTCAAAGCATCAACAACTTTGTTAGCAGTTCTAGAAATATGCTTAGTCACAAAAGTAAAATTCTACATGAATTCAACCCATTTAGCATGTTTTTGGTTCAACTTCTCCTGTTGAGTCACAAATTGTACGACATGATTATCACTATACAAAACAAACTCCTTGGGAACTAAATAGTGCCTCCATTTCTTCAACGCTTGTACAACCGCATAGAATTCCTTGTCATATGTGGAGTACTTAACCTTCACTTCATTCAGTTTTTCACTGAAGTATGCGATCGGTCTGACATCTTGGCTCAATACTGCTCCAATTTCAAATCCACTTGCATCACACTTAACCTGGAATGTCTTGCTGAAATCTGGAAAAACCAAAATTGGTTGCTTAGTGATCTTCTTATTTAGTAGGTTGAAACTCTTCTCTACTTCCTCTATCCAGTGAAAAGATTTATGTCTTTTCTTCATCGTATCCATCATTGGTGTGCTAATTCCACTGAAGTTTCAGATGAATTTCCTGTAGAAACTTGCCAAACCATGGAAACTTCGAACTTCAAACACATTTTTCGGTGATGGCCAATTCTTAATCACATTTACCTTTTCTGGATCCATCTTCAACTCATTCACAGAGATAACAAAACCCAAATAAATGAGTTATGTCCTCATAAATGATGATTTCTTCATATTTATCAGCAATTTATCTTGCTGTAATCTCTTCATCACTGCGGCTAAATGCTTTAAGTGTTCTGCTTCTATCTTGCTGAAAACTAATATATCGTCAAGATATACAATGACGAATTTCCCAATGAAATCCTTTAGGACTTCATTCATCAATCTCATGAAAGTACTGGGTGCATTTGTTAAACCAAATGGCATGACAAGCCATTCATACAGTCCCTCATTTGTCTTGAATGTTGTCTTTCATTCATCACCTTCTCTCATGTGAATCTGATGATATCCTCTTTTCAAATCAATCTTTGAAAAAAATCTTGCTTGACTCAAGCAATCCATCAAGTCGTCCATCCTTGGCAATGGAAATCTGTATCTGATGATAATCTTATTGATTTCCCTTGAGTTTGCACACATCCTCCAGCCTCCATCTTTCTTTGGGCTAAGCACTGTCGGAACAACACATGGACTCAAGCTCTCTCTAATCAATCCTTTGTCCATTAAGTCCTGGACTTGTCTCTTAATTTCTTCATTTTCTTGCAGTGTCAATCTATACGCTACTTTGTTTGGTAAACTGGCTCTAGGTATAAGATCAATGTAATGTCTTATACTCTTGATCGGTGGCAACGAACATGGTAGTTCGTCCACTACTATATCAACAAACTCTCCCAACAATTCCTGGAATTCTTCTAGTAGATCATCTATCCTCGTACTGGTCAAAAAAATTCTAGGCTTCCTGACCACAACAAATTGTGTGTTTTCCTTCTTCTTAACCTCATGAAGAAGTTCCTTCCCACTCATGAGAAGTACAGTGTTTCTCACCTCTGGTTTCACTTCTTTGTCCTTGATTGGCAGCAACATGTGCGTTCTCTCATTTTTCTCCAGGGTGTATGTGTTCTTTCTCCCATCATGAATCACATTCCTGTCATATTTCCACAGTCTACCCAGCAATAGATGACAAAAATCCATGGGAATGACATCACATAATATTTCATCCTTATATCCTCCTATTTTAAATTCAACTAAACACTGTTTAGTGACATTTATCTGATGTCCTTTTTGTAGCCATGAAACTCTGTATGGGCTTGGATGTACGATAATCTCTAGCTCTAGATTTTCTATAATCTCTATAGAAACAAGATTGTATGTGCTACCACTATACACTATGACTTTACATACCCTGTCTTTGGTTTTGCAAGAAGTCCGAAACAGACTGTTTCTTTGGGATGGGTTCTCTGCCTCCTTCTCTGGCGTTAAGAGAACTTTCCTCATCATCAAGGATCTGCCGCCCTCAGCATCTTCTCCCTCAACATTCCATCCTTGTGATTCGGCAATGTGAGTTTCACCACCATCTTTCTTTCTTTCTGGACACTTATAAGATTTATGTCCATTTTTCCCATAGATAAAACATTTCACTTCACCTCCTCGGCCTCTTCCTCTTCCTCTAGCTCGAGGAAAAGTATTTCTATCAACATAATGCCCTCTCTGTGAGGTTCCTCCTCTCTCATTTTGAGTTTGAGGTTTCTTCCCCTCTTCTTTAGGTCTCTGAGTTCTATCTTGGGCAATTTTTTTTCCTTTGACTTGACTTCTGCCTTGGTCTCTTTGACCTTGCTTTCGGGTCAGCTTCTCTTTAGCTTTCAGAGCTATATGATAAGAATCTTCCACATTTCGAATGATCATCATACTCATATCATCTTGGATGTCATATTGCAGACCATTCATATACCTGGAAACCTTTTCATCATCACTTTCTCGATGACCTGCCCTGATGTTTATCTTGTAGAACTCTTCAGTGTACTCCTTCACTGACATCAACTTCTGTCTCAAATTCTGCATCCTCCGAAATAAAGTGATTTGATAATCCTTGGGTATGAATTTGGCCTTCATCTTTGCAACCATCCTATCCCAGCTTTTGATTTTCTGCTTGCCCTTGTAGTGTTTGTTAGCTTGCATTTCATCCCACCATAGTGTTGCATGCCCTTTAAGCCGAGTAACGACATGTTTGACTTTCTTATCTTCCTCGACATCCTCATAGTCAAAGTATTTATCTAGAGATCTAATCTAGTCTAGATGTTCTTCAACATCCAAGTTTCCCTCATACATTGGAATGTCCATCTTTTCTCTGGCACCTATCCTTGTAACAACCCTGAATAGGAGTTCATCCGCAACATCCTCGACTACAACTTCTCCTCCTTCATTTCCATCTTCATTTTCACTTTCAACTTCACTGATATCCCCATCTTCAACTGTGCACCTCTATGTTGTCTCCATGGCATCAAGCCTGGCATGTAACTCACGCGTTTCTCTTTCCATAGCTAGATTAGGCATTGGTTTGTCTCTTCTCCTCGGCAGCATGGCTATAAAATGTTCCTCTTTTCTCCGCTACTGAAAGAAAAGAAATTTTTCTAAGATCTGATACCACTTGGTGTGTATCGGATCACTCTTCTTCCTCCCATTTCCTCTCTCTGCAATATACAAATAGAGTCAAGCTTTGATACCACTTTGATGCAGACCTCTAGCCCTTAGGTTGATATCCACTCAGGATCGTTCTAAATCTTCCCTCCTGAGTTTGATTGACTCTTTGATTTTCCCCATAGGGAATCCCTCACACACTCGGCGGTGTATTCACAAGTCCTTATGAGTATGCCCCATGTGATCAACTACAAAGCACCACTCAAGTCTCCTGATATCAGTAAGATCACGCCCTTCGTCGAATCGGGACTTTGGGTTTTGCGATTTCGCGATCCCTGTTATCGATAATTCTTGTCTCTACAACCTCCGAACTCCGAAAAATATCCCCTATGGTATCAATGGCCAATATTCTCCCTTCCAATATGATGACCCACATGATTTCAGACTTCTGAGTACCGGGAGTTCGAGACTATCAATTCCAAACCACTGTCACCACAATCCTCGAATTTCTGAACCTCAAAACACCGAAATGCCGAGACACCGCTTCACAATATTTTGCGTTTCACAACTCTAGGGTTTTCAATGCAAAGGCCCCTGGCTCCTTGTCATCATGATTTTCGGTATTCCGAATCCCGAAATTCCACACTGAACAATCCTTTTTGCGATCCGGGAGTTAGAGTGACCAAGGATTTTGGCTTACACTCCAGACTTACAAGCTCTGAATTCCCCAAATGATCCAACGGCTCAAAACAGATCATGATCAATGGTACACATTGATTCCTGATACCAAAGTGATGGGTTGTCCTCCCCTATCCACCTTGTATCATCTTTGGATCCTATGGTCCTCGCGACTTTGGAAGTTCTCCTCGGAGAATTCTAACCGCTCGTTTCCTCCTTGATAGCTTCTACGAAATGAACCAGTGTTATTCATTTGAACTTGGCTTCTGCAAAGAGACTTCACTCCATATTCCTTTGAGTACTTTCGAAGGTGCTGATCCTCCTGAGATTTCACCTGCAAACTTTGAGTCGCAAAAGGACTCCTGCACACACTCCTTGCGACGATCTTTCAAATACTTCTAAGTATTTGATTCTTCGACTCTGTGCACCTTCTGCAACAACAGTCCTTTACCTTTCAACCTTAGTTGATAAATTCTAAGACTTCAACTAGCTTGTGCACACCTTGCATGGCTCTTGTGCTTCACCTACACTTCTACTGGAATGAGAACAACGAGTATCTCTCCTGAGCTTTCTGAGATAAAACTCAGACTCCTTGTCAACGCACACCTTGCGGACGTTTCACTACACTCCTTGCAGGAACTTCTCTTACTTAGGAAGAGAAACAATTGAAACTCATTCTCTCTCTCTCTCTCTCTCTCTTAGACTTCAAACATTCAACATGAAATCATACATTCAACACAGTTTTAAGAAAATGCATAACAGAGAGAATAAAACAACTGTAGGCATAGCATTCACCATGTATAAACATAAAACATCATAACACCATGAAATCTGATTCAAAGCTTCATATATTAATTCAAAGCTCTTGTACATGGATTCTTCCTTTCAACCCTCTGCTACAACTCTCTTCTTCTATGCTATGCTAATGATACAATAATACAAGAGTGAGGGTGTCTATATCCGTTTTCCCTCCTATGTTCTATAACTATCTAATCTAACATTCATATCTACCTACTCTTACATTGAATAGACTTAAATGCCTTAATATTCTACAGATGAGAGAAATCGCTCAAGATCTGTTTACAACCTCCAAGATATAAATGCAAAGTACGCCTTCTTCCTAACTATTACATTAATTCCTTTTAAGTTCAAAATTCAAAACGGTTCTTATGAAAACGTGCTCTTTTTCTTCCTCCGCGTGTCCAACTGCTCCTTTGGTTAGGTGCATGCTTTGGCTTTGCACGATGCTCCTGCATAACCTTACCAAACAAGAATCAAACTTGAAACTGGGTACATTACAATTACATACCAAGGAAAAACTTCAACCTTTGCATCAGGGACGATTAAATCTCGAAGGGTTTGTGTTAAGGAATCTGAGTACCTTTCCCATGAAAAGGATGGTCGATATCTGCTCAAGATCATTTTAAATTATCCTTGAGATGAAAAGGCTCCCTCAAGTCCCTATTGGAACCTCAATTTAAACAATCCACATGCCCTCCATGAAAACTCCATCGGCGAAAGTCAACAGGCGGTTGACTCTACCAGTACAATGTGCCTGCACCACCTGGAATAGACTCCCTCTCTCCAACTCCTTTGTGATATGACCATAAACAAGGCCTTAACGCAAGCGCCTTTTGTGACTCGTGATCTCACGAGATCGTGAGTCGAAGACCCTTGACTCTTCTTGCACTCCAAACCTATGATACCCTAGATGCGATACGGGTATGGCTTCCTCCTCACTAGTGCCTACTACATATAACCATGGGCTAGGCTAAACACTAGCACTACTCGCAACTTGTGAATTTGCGAGTTGGAGTGTTGAACCCTCATGCTCCTCCTTTGTGAAACCCCGAAGCATGATAAGTCAATGATGGGTTGACTCCTTCCAAGGTGACGCGTGTACGCCACCTGTCGCCTACTTTTGCCTTTTCTGTGTGCTGTATGTTTGCACCACTATCAACCGTGCAGTCCCCACCTAATGGATGTGCCACGTGTTGCATGAGCCCTCGACGCTCGACACTTCGTGACCTCTGCAATGGAAAATAAATGCTTCCAACCTTTGAACCCCCGATACACGATACCACACGGAGGTTCTGATCCGATGGATCTCCTGCTTCGAGATCCAATAGTTGGAATGATTTCTCAATATCGTCGATCGCGAATCCTTTCTCCTCTCCACACTTAGAATTATTTTGTGTAAGAAAAAATTTTGGGATCATGAATCCTAAGTCCTCCATAGTCCAAGTTCTGTATAGTATGACACGTATAAATGTTTGGAAGCTTAGGACTTATAGAAATTTTAAAGTAATGGATAGTTATCTTAGCATGACCTGGACACCTATATATTGGCTGATTAAAATGGGTAACCATAGTATACGAAACTTATTAGAGTTTAATACTAGAGAAAATGATCATTTTATCCTAAGAACGAATCTATCGAGTTAATTAGGATTAATGTTCCGGAGAAGACATTTTTTTTTGGGTCAAAATTAAGGTATATTACACCTCTTCTTCATCTGATATGTTTGAGTGATTTTCATTTAGCACATGCTCATGGTTCTTTGTTTCTTTTGATTCTTTGAGGGTTGTTTCCATTTTTGATAACTTTTCTTGCCCGATTCTCATTTCAAAGAGTATATGAATCACATGAAGTTGATCCATTGTAAGTTTTTCAAGGTCTTCTTGATCTTCCAAGGTAGATACCTTGGCATCATATCTCATTGGTAATGATCTCAATACCTTTTGGACAATTTTTTTTTTTAACTCTTCTCCCAATGCTATGATTGAATTGACTATTTTATCAAATCTTTGAAAATATTCTACAACTTTTTCTTCCTCTTTTATGTTCATACTGACGCAGACCCCCTACCCTCGGGCCGAGATCCACACAGGATCTTCACTAAAACCCCACCAAGGGTTAATCAAACCCTTTGTTTGAGCCACAAAGGACTTCGAGTTTCGGGAGTTGGAGAGTCCCGATATATCCCACAGCTCTTGACAAATGTCGAAATGTGAATTGTCATAGAGGGTTGACCATTCCAACGCGCACCACTTGTTGCCACTAAATTTGGCTTTTGGGACTTGAGCGAACAACCTAACAATCATTCCTCTTGCCTTATGATTCCCCGAATTTTGAAATGCCGGAATGCTGAAATGGGCTCAACGTCCCATGGAATGTGCGATCGATGGCCTTTCGGGACTCTGTGTATTGGGAGTTCACGATTCTCGATCCCAACTCACTTTCCATGCCAATTCCTGAATTTTGAAATAGTGACCCTTTTCGAGATTTCGTGTACCGTGAGTTTGAATCTCTCGGTTCCAAAAATCACTTTTCTCCTCTACTTCCTGAACCCCGGAAAACCGAAATGCTGAAATTCCACTCCGATGACACTTCGTGTTTCGCAACTTCGGGGTTTTTAGTGCAAAGCGCCCCGACTCCTTGTCATCAGGATTTATGAAATGCCAAACCCCGATATGCCGAAATGTCGATATTTCACACCAAAGGCATGTTGTATTTCGTGACTTTGGGATTTTCAATGCTAAGGTCCCGGTTTCTTGTCATCGATATTTCTGGTATGCCGAACCTTGAAATACCGAAATTCAGAAATTCCACTCCTGATAATCCCTTTCGCGAACCGAGATTTTGAGTGACCAAGGGTTATGACCTTCACTCTGAACTTACGGGTCCCGAATTCTCAAAATGATATGACGGTTCAGACAGACCATGATCAATGGTCCACGTTGAATATTGATGTAAGGGTGACAGATTCATCCCACTCCTAACCACCTTGTAGCTCCTCTGGATCCTACGATCCTCGCGACTTTGCGAGTTCTCCACGGAGAATTCTGACCACCAGATGCACTCCTCAAGGACTTCTGTCCAAACGACTCGGTGTTCTCCCTCCCGATCTTAAATTATATGAGATGATTTCGGCCTCCGTCTCCCTTTGAACTCTTCAAAGGTTAAATCCCTCCTAAGATTTCACATGTAACTCAAGCTTCCAAAGAATCCCTGCTCACATTCCTTGCGGAAAATATTCAAATAACCTCTGGTTATTTGAAATCTCTGACCCTGTGCACTCTTTGCAATAGTGGTCCTTCAACCTTCCTTCTAGATTTATAAATCCAGAGCTTCAACTAGCTTGCACACACCTTGGATGGCTCTATGCTTCACCTGCACTTCAGCTGGTATGAGATCAACGGTATCTCTCCTGAGCTTTCTGAGATAAAACTCAGACCCTCTTCAATGCACACCTTGCATATGTTCATTACACTCCTTGCAGGAATTCTCAGGAAGAGAAACAATTGAAACTCATTCTTCTCCTCTCATGGACTTCATACATTCAACATGAAATCACACACACACTACAACATTGAAATAAAATCATAACGATGAAACAAAGCAACTGTAATCATACCATTCAACAAATGTAAACAATAAGCATCATGACACCATGAAAATTGAATCAAAGCTTCATATATTAACTCAAGTGCTCCTGTACATGGGTTTTTCTCTACAACTCTCTGTTACATCTCTTCAGCTTATGAATTCTAAATGATCATCCCCCAATTACAATGATACAAGGGTGAGGGTGTCTATATCCGATTTCCCTCCTATGCTTCTAAAACTATCTAATCTAACATTCATATCTACTTACTCTACATTAACAGTCTTAAATGCCTATTACATCCGACAGATGGGAGTGACTCCTCTAGATCTGTTCATATCTCCAAGGCATAAATGTAAGTACGCCTTTTCCTAGCTATTACATTAATGCTTCAAATTTCAAAATTTTAAAATGTTTTTTATAAAAACATGCTCCTTTTTCCCATCTGTGCATCCAGCTGTTCCTTTGGCTAGGCGCGTGCTTCGGCTTTGGCTTTGTACGATGCTCCGGCATCATACTCCCTCGCTTGAAAATTTTCATGAACTCCTGTTCATGAGCTCTTCCACGGTTTGTCCATGCTTTTGAATTGCTGCTTCATCCTCCCAACTGGCATCTTCAACTAGATGTCCTTTCCATTTGACCAAGTATTTAAAATACTCTTTTCACTTGGTCTTTTTGCTAACCCTTTTGTCAATTATGCTTTCCATATGTGGCTCTACAGCTACAGGCATTTGTTTTTTCCATTGAACCTCTTTCTGTTCCTCCTTTGTTCCTGCTTCCTTAGCTTTGTAAGGGTACAAATCCACAACATTGAATATCGGTGAGATTCTGACCCCATCGGGTAATTCAATCTCATATGCCTTTGCCCCAAATTTTCTTATGACCTTGCACGGTCCAATATTTTTCATCTTTAGCTTATTATACGTTCCCCTTGGGAACCTTTCCTTCCTCAAATGCATAAGAACCAGATCACCAACTTCAAATTGAATTTCTCGCCTGTGTTGATCTGCTCTTCGCTTATACTCTTGACTTGAACTCTGCAATCATTCCTTGATTCGGCTGTGAAGCTCCTTCATTCCTTCTGCAAAGTCCTCTGCACTAGCACTCCTAAATTCATTTTGTTCTGAATCTTTCAATTCAGAAAATCCCCTTGGATGCATTCCATATACAATCTGGAATGGACTCTGCCCTGTGCTATTATTGAGTGAATCATTGTAAGCTAATTCCACCTGTGGAAAAATGCGATCCCATTGACTGTGGTGTTCAGTCACTAGGCTTCTTAACAAATATCCCATGCTCCTGTTCACGACTTTTGTCTGCCCATCTATCTGAGGATGATATGCTGAGCTAAAAGACAAACTTGTCCCCAAATTCTTTCATAAGGTCCTCTAGAAATGTCCCACAAACTTGGTATCTCGATCAGAAATGATACTCTTTGGCAAGCTGTGAAGTCTGACGACTTCCTTGAAAAATAGGTTCGCAATATGAGTTGTGTCACTGGTTTTCTGGCATGGTATGAAATGTGCCATATTTGAAAATCTATTGACTACCATAAAGATTGAATCATATCCTCTTTGCATCCTTGGCAGTCCCAATATGAAATCCATGCTCACTACGTCCCACAACCTTTCAGGTATGGGTAATGGTTGGTATAACCCTGTGTTCCACCTTTTCCCTTTTGTGTGATGAAAAATTCTGCACCTGTCCACAAATTTCTTGACATCTGTCCTCATCCCTGGCCAAAAATATGAGCCATTCAACTTTGAGAACGTCTTGTCATGACCAAAATGTCTGGCCAATCCTCCACTGTGTTTTTCCTTCAACAAATTTTCCCTCATGGAGCACTTCAGAATACATAGCTGATTTCCCCTGAATAATAATCCATCCTGGATCATGTATTCAGTCCATTGGCTTTTGTCCCTAAGAATTAGATTCTCAGATGCCTCATATGCCTCTTTAAAATATGGGTCATCCCTGTACATTTCTTTGAGGTTATCAAAACCTAAAGTCTTGACTCTGAATTCTTGCATAAGAAAACATTTCCTGCTCAAAGCATCAACAACTTTGTTAGCAGTTCCAGAAATATGCTTAATCACAAAAGTAAAATTTTGCATGTATTCAACCCATTTAGCATGTTTTTGGTTCAACTTTTCCTGTCGAGTCACGAATTGCAAAGCATGATTATCGTTGTACAAAACAAACTCCTTGGGAACCAAATAATATCTCCATTTCTTCAGTGCTTGTATGACTGTATAGAATACTTTGTCATACGTGGAGTACTTAATATTTTCTTCATTCAGTTTTTCGCTGAAGTACGTGATCGACCTGTTGTCTTGGTTCAAGACTGCTCCAATTACAAATCCACTCGCGTCACACCTGACCTGGAATGTCTTGCTAAAATCTAGCAAAACCAGAATTGGTTGCTCAGTGATCTTCTTCTTCAGCAGATTGAAGCTCTTCTCTGCTTCCTCTGTCCAGTAAAAGATTTATGTATTTTCTTCACTATATCCATCATCGGTGCGCTAATTCTACTGAAGTTTTGGATGAATTTCCTGTATAAGCTAGCTAAACCATGGAAGCTTCGTACTTCAAATACACTCTTCGGCGATGGCCAATTCTTAATCGCCTTTATCTTTTCCGGATCCATTTTCAGTTCATTTGCGGAGATAAAAAACCCAAATAAATGAGTTATGTCCTCATAAATGATGATTTCTTCATATTAATCAACAATTTCTCCTATTGTAATCTCCTCATTACTGCAACTAAATGCTTTAAGTGTTCCGCTTTTGTTTTTCTGAAAATTAATATATTGTCAAGATATACAATGATGAATTTCCCAATGAAATCCTTCAGGACTTCATTCATAAATATCATGAAAGTACTGGGCGCATTTGTTAAGCCAAATGGCATGACAAGCCATTCATATAGCCCCTCATTCATCTTGAACATTGTCTTCCATTCATCACCTTTCTCATTCAAATTTGATGATACCTGCTTTTCAAATCAATCTTTGAAAAAAAAATTTCTCCACTCAAACAATCCATCAAGTCGTCCATCCTTGGTAATGGAAATCTGTATCTGATGGAAATATTATTGATCTCCCTTGAGTCTGTACACATTCTCCAACCTCCATATTTCTTTGGGTTGAGCACTATCAGAACAACACATGGACTCAAGCTTTCTCGAATCAGTCCTTTGTCCATTAAGTTTTGGACCTGTCTCTTAACTTCTTCATTTTCCTGCGGCGTAAACCAATATGCTTCTTTTTTTGGAAAACTGGCTCTAGGTATAAGATCGATGTGATGACTTATACTCCTGATTGGTGGCAATGAACAAGGTAGTTCGTCCACTACTATATCAACAAACTCTCCCAACAACTCTTGGATTTCTTCTGATAGATCATCTATTCTTGTACTGGTCAAAACAATTTTGGGCTTCCTGACCACAATAAATTGTGTGTCTTCCTTCTTCTTAACCTCATCAAGAAGTTCCTTCCCACTCATGAGAAGTATAGTGTTTCTCATCTCTGTTTTCACTTCTTTATCCTTAATTGGCAACAACATGTGAGTCCTACCATTTTTATCCAGGGTGTACGTGTTCTTTCTCCCATCATGAACTACATTTCTGTCATATTGCCATGGTCTACCCAACAATAGATGAGAAACATCCATGGGAATGACATCACATAATATTTCATCTTTATATCCTCCTATTTTAAATTTTACTAAACACTGTTTAGTGACATTTACCTGATGTCCTTTTCGTAGCCGCAAAACTTTGTATGGGCTTGGATGTACAACAGTCTCCAGCTCCAACTTTTCTACCATCTCTATAGATACAAGATTGTCTGTGCTACTGCTGTCCACTATGACCTTGCATAATCTGTCTTTAGTTTTGCAAGCAGTCCAAAATAGACTGTTTCTTTGGGCTGGGTTCTCTACCTCCTTCAGCTTCAAGAGAACTTTCCTCATCATCAAGGATCTTCCACCCTCAGCGTCTTCTGCCTCAACATTCCGTCCTTGATCTTAGACAATGTGAGTTTCACCACCATCTTTCTTCTTATCTGGACACTCATAGGATTTATGCCCAATTTTTCCACAGATGAATCATTTCACTTCACCTCCTCTGCCTCTTCCTCTTCCTCTAGCTCGAGGAAAAGCATTCCTATCAGCATACTGCCTCCCTTGTGAGCTTCCTTCTCTCTTAGGTTGAGTTTGAGGTTTCTTTCCCTCTTCTTTAGGTCTCTGAGTTCTGTCTTGGGAAATTATTTTGCCTCTGTCTTGACTTCTACCTCAGCCTCTTTGACCTTGCTTTCATCTCAACTTCTCTTAAGCTTTCAGATCTATTTGATAAGCATCTTCCACATTTCATATGGTCATCATGCTCATCTCATCTTGGATGTCATATCGTGGACCATTCATGTACATGGCAACTTTTTCATCATCACTTTCCCGATGACCTGCTCTGATGTTTATCTTGTAGAATTCTTCAGTGTATTCCTTCACTGACATCAACTTGTGTCTCAAATTTTGCATCCTCCATGTTAGTGCTCAAAATGTATTGGTAAATTTTAGCGCTTTCATCCAATTTAGGCTAGATTTTCTATTTTTAACCAGTGTCACGATCTCCAACTATTTCCAAATATTTTTGAGAAATTCCCATTGATTTATTTTGCCCAAAGACTCCTATGACTCTGCCTTTTGATTTGCATTCCCAAAACCCTGTTGTTAGAGCCTAAAACCTTAGTTTTATGCCTCTTAGATTTGCAAATAAAAAATATATATTGTTATTTTGTTAATTTGATCTGGATTTTATGAGAAGAACGAAATGAATACAGATTATTAACAGGTGCTTAACACAAAATAACAGAGATACAATAAAACTAGTTTTCTATTCAATAATGAAATAAGCTGAAACTGTAAAATGCAGCAGAAAGAAGCTTGCTGGAATGGTGGCGGCTTATCTCTGAGAAGAGATGTGACGAAAGCGCGCATTCGCAAGAAGCAGGTTACAATGAGGCTCTGAAGGCCTTTTTACAATAAGAAATAATTCCAAAAACCCTAGACATCCAAAAACCTAACCCTAGGAGATGAAGTGCCAAAAGTCATGTGGGCCCCGTTTGGGTAAGCTAGTACATCAACTTCCCGGGGTCGTAACTTTTGCATACGATCTCCATTTTAGGCGTGTGATAGCCCGTTGGAAAGGTATCATTGAGGAGATTAATTTTGGGGGCTCAATAATGCCTTTGGATATCATTGAGGATCTTGATACCGAAAAACCTTCATTTAGGCCCTCAAAATGGCCTCGGAAGTAAAAACTGCTAAAAATAGTAAATTGCCAAAAATGTCAGAAAGCTGTTTTGAGCCAGTTGGAAAAGGTGGGTGGCCACTAATATCCATCTGGATCAATCCTCCCTCCTTAGGAAGCAATGGTCTTCATTTCTTTGAGGTCCCCCATTAGATGAGGAAATTTCTACTGAATTTGGCCCCGGGTGAGCCACTTGCCTTGGTGCAGGAGCTGCCCTGCTTTGACGACTCGATAAAGCTGGATACTTTGTTGTCGAGTGCCCTTGATCTGTCTGTCCACAACATAATCATTGGATTCCTAGTGTATGCAGTTGGGGTTGAGCTCTATTGGTGTCAGCTGTTCTGCTACTTCTGAGGTGTCCAATAATGGTGGGAAATAAGGGCGAAGGAGATCCATGTTGAACACTGGGTGCAGGCCAAGGAAAGGAGGAATGTTGATCTCAAAGGCATTATCCCCCACAGCCTTGGTGATAAAAGAGTGGGAGAAGCTTCCAATGGGGTCCTGTAAGGCATTCTTTCTACAAGTGCAACCAAACTTTGTTGCCCACTTGAAACTTACGGTCCATAACAGAGTGGGCGAAGCTTCCGATGGGGCCCTGTAAGGCATTCTTTCTGCAAGTGAAACCAAACTTTGTCGCCCACTTGAAACTTATGTGGCACACAATGTTGATCATGGCACTGTTTGTACTTGTCATTGGACTTCTGTAGGATATCCTGAACCTATTGGTGGATGTGTTGGATCCGCTCAATGAACCGGGTGGCTTTGTCAGCTTCAGTTGGAGCAGGAGATGACTCAGTCGAAGTGACCACAAGGGAAAGTGAAACATCTATGGGACCCAATGGTTGGAATCCCAACCCCACTTGAAAGGGGTTGTGGCTAGTTGAGCTATGCAAGGCTCAGTTGTAGCTATGCTGGACATAGGGAAGGCTCTCATCCCATGTGTGAGGGTTCTCTGAATTATACATGCGAAGGATATGCACAATCATTCGATTTACAACCTCAGTTTGGCCATCTGTTTGAGGGTGGAAGGCCATGGATTTGGTGAGCTTGGTGTCCAGCAGTGACCAGAGGCTCGACCAGAATGTGCTAAGAAATTAACTATCCCGATCTGATACAATGGTTTGTGGTATTCCAAAATTTACCCAAAATCGTTCAAAGAAGAGCTTGGCAGTGGCCTCTGCTGTGATGCTCTTCTTGCAGGCAACCATAATCGCCATCTTAGAAAATTGATCAACAACCACAAAAACACAGTCATTTCCCCGCTTGGTGGATGGGAGGCCCAACATGTAGTCCATTGAGATGGATTCCCATGGCCTGTCAGGAGTAGGAAGAGGGGTGTACATGCCCTGTTTCTTAGTGGTCGGTTTGGCAATAGCACAGGAAGTGCAGGACCTGATATACTTGCCGACCTCCTGTCGAAGTTTCGGCTAGTAGAAATGTTTCTGTAGCATTGCCACTGTCTTTTCGACACCGAAGTTTCCTGCCACCCGATTGTAGCAGGCTTCCCAGATCAGCTTCTCTCGCTCACTTGATGGAACACAGATATGGCCCAGATGACATAACAACCCATCCTAAAGATGGAAATTATCGACAACTGCATTTGCACCCAACATTTGGTAGGTGGTGGCAAAGTCAGGGTCTATCTCATAGAGTTGGGGCCATCCATATGTCTCATGGCTGCAAGAGTCTAGCACCGTGGTGAGTGCTACGACTAGCGGTCTGCTAAGGCAATCAACGATGCGATTGGTGATGTCTATTTTATACTTGATGTTGAGGTGGAATTGCTGCAAGTATGTGGACCACTTTTGATGGCGGTCATTCTGCAATTTTCCTTGTGTCTACATGAACTGCAGTGGCTTATGATCAGTGTGGATGACTGTCTCCTTCCCAAGAATGTAATGTCTCCACTGGCGGCATGATTACACAATGGAGTACATTTCTTTGTCATAAGTAGGGTACTTATGGACAGTATCGTACAATGTCTCACTATGATAGGCCATGGGGTGGCCGTGCTGAGTGAGAATGGCGCCCACAGCATAGTCTGAAACATCTGTCTCGATCTCAAAGGGATGTTGCAGGTCCGGTAGTGAAAGTACTGGGGTTGAGCACAAGCGCTGCTTCAAATCATCGAATGCTTGTTGTTGGGACCAGCCCCACGCAAATTTTTCCTTACCACCATCCCTGTTTATTTGGCTGAGGGCCCATGCAATATGGGAGAAACCCAACACGAATTTGCGATAGAAATTAGCAAGTCCCAAGAAGTTCCAAAGCTCAATGAGTGTTGTTGGGGTTGGCCAGTCACAGATGACTTGGATCTTGGTTGGATCCACATGTATGCCATGCTGATCAATGATGTAGCCCAAGTAATGGACCCTGTCCATGCTGAAGGAGAATTTTTCTAGGTTGGCGTATAGCTTGTGCTGTCGCAGGGTGTGCAGAACCTGCTGAATATGATGCAAGTGTTCGGCCCAAGTCTTGCTATAAATTAGAATGTCATCTAGATACACCACTACAAAAGTATTGGTGAATGGTCACAGGGTATCGTCCATCATCCTCATGAAAGTGGTTGGAGAATTTGTCAAACCAAAGGGCATGAACAACCATTCAAAAAGTCCTTCCTTTGACTTGAAGGTGGTTTTCCATACATCTGTCTGTTCTATTGGGACCTGGTGGTAGCTAGACTTCAGATCAATCTTACTGAAGTATTTGGTCCCCGTGAGTTGATCAAGAAGGTCATCGATTCGGGGAATCAAGTACCGATTTCTGACAGTGATTTTATTCAGAGCCCGGTAATCAATATAGAGTCGCCAGGTTCCATCTTTCTTTTGTACTAGCACAATTGGTCTCCCACAAGGTGATGAGCTAGGGCGGATGTGCCCCTTGTGGAACAGTTCTTGGATTTGTCGCTTGATCTCCTCATTCTCTAACAAAGAGTGATGATATACTGGCCCATTGGGCAGCGGTGCGCCGGGGGTCAGATCGATGGGGTGCTTGACCTAGCAGTGCAGAGGTGCCCCTGTAGGTGAGGAGAAGATATCCAAGTATTCTTCCATGACCTTATCTACTTGCTTCTGCTGTGTGGAGAGATCTGCCGCATAGACCTTCGATGTGGCTACAATCTTTTGCTTGTTCTGAGAGTGAATCACGAAGAAGACAAACTTCCCCATCTGTGAGATGACCTCCCTGCATTGCTTAGCAGAGATCAAGGAAATAGCACTAGGTGGGACTGCCTCGGGTATCCTGTACAATTTCCCGTTCAAAGTAATAATAACACTATGAGGCCTAGACTCATATACAACATAATGTTTCCATAAATAAGGTTGGCCCCAAAGAACATCAAAAACTTCGAGAGGAGAAACATCACACAATACCTCATCTTTGAAGGGCTTGATGTCGTACGACAGTCAGCACTGTTGGATGACACGGAGATCGCTTCCTTGGCGGAGCCATCCAATGGTGTAGGGTTGTGGGTGCGACATTGTTGACATGGCCAACCGCTTGACGACCTCTGCTGAGATGAGGTTCTTTTGGCTACTGCTATCAACGATGAAGTGCAGTGGGGTGCCTTTTACCCACATCTGTGAATGGAAGAGGTGCTCTCCTTCTTCTGGCTCGTCTGGTTCACCAGGCTGGAGCTTGGTGGTAGCAACGGTGGCACTGGGTTTCACGTCAATGATTCATCTTCCCATTTCTGGTTCTATCTTGGAGTCAGAATTTGCATCTGATTCAGAGGCTTTCACTTCAGCCACCAGTGATTGCTTAGAGCGGCAATCAACAGTGTTATGCCAAGGGCTCTTATGGAAGTCACACCACTTCCCGGTATCTTTCTTTGTCTTTCTGGTGTCCTTCTTTGCTTGCAGCTTGTACTGGTGGTCTTGATACTGCCCATATTTGCTCTGTCCTTTGTTCAGTGGGTTGGGGCCGCCCTTTCTTGGATTTTGTTGTGAGGGGTTCCCAGGCCCAAATTGCCGCGTCTTTTGTTTGAGCTTCTGCTCGATTTTGACGGCATATCGGTAGGCTGTGCCCAAGGATGAGATGTCCAGAAATTACATTTCGGTCTATATGTATCTATGAAGAGCACCGTGATACTTGAGCACCAGATGTCACTCTGAATCTTTGATACCCAACTTGGTGCGCAAGGTATGGAAGATATTTGTGAAATCTGGCACTACTTGGTCTCTTTCTTGCCGCAGTGTGGTCCATTTGGTATATAGGTCATCATAAATTTTGACAGGGTAGTATTGTTCCTTAATAGCATCCCTAAAGGATTCCCAGGTGGCTGTGACTGAAAATAATGAGGTTTCCTCTATTTCCTTTTGCTCACAGAAAGTTTCCCACCAATCTTTGACATGGGGAACGACTTTGAGGAGCACAAAAGTAATCTTTTCTCTATCTGAAAATTTGTGAACAGAAAAATACCCTTCTAGTAGATTCAACCACTTGTCTACAACATCTGCGTCTATCTGACCTTCAAATATAGGAATATCAAAGTTTATTTGTACTTTGAAGGCGGCGACACCTCCATTCAAAGAAGATGCGTCGCCTGTTGGTAGTCGTAGAAGGATTTGCGCGAAACTATCCATCATCTCGTTCCTCTGTTGCATGAGGGCTTCCCCAATCAACAGTTTGAAAGGATATCCTATCCTATCATCTTTCTTTTCTCCTACCATGGGAGGTCTCTTGGGCATGTGAGAGCTTCTATCCTCAAGAGAAACAAGCTCGAGACCCAACTCTTTGTACTCCGACCACGTTGGGGACATGCATTAAGACGACAAGGAGCAGACCGCTCTGATACCAATGATCTGGATTTTATGAGCAGAACGAAATGAATACAGATTATTAATAGGTGCTTAACACAAAATAATAGAGATACAATAAAACTGGTTTTCTATTCAATAACGAAATAAGCTGAAACTGTAAAATGCAGCGGAAACAAGCTTGCTGGAATGGTGGCGGCTTATCTCTGAGAAGAGATGTGACGACAGCGCGCATTCACAAGAAGAAGGTTACAATGAGGCTCTGAAGGAATTTTTACAATAAGAAAGAATGCCCAAAACCCTAGACATCCAAAAACCTAACCCTAGGAGATGAAGTGCCAAAAGTCATGTGGGCCCCATTTGGGTAAGCTAGTACATCAACTTCCCGGGGTCGTAACTTTTGCATACGATCTCCGTTTTAGGCGTGTGATAGCCCGTTGGAAAGGTATCGTAGGGGATATTCATTTTGGGGGATCAATTATTCCTTTAGCTATCATTGAGGATATCTATATCGAAAAACCTTCATTTAGGCCCTCAAAATGGCTCCGGAAGTAAAAACTACTAAAAATAGTAAATTGCCAAAAATGTGAGAAAGCTGTTTTGAGCCAGTTGGAAAAGGTGGGTGGCTAGCGATATCCATCTAGATCATAATTTAACCAAAATATGGTGTGTTCTTTAAGTGTCCTAAATTTATTCAAAGTCAAACCACAAGCCACAAGTCATTCTCATGTTAAGTCTATAGGTCTTTCAGGTTCTAGGGCTCTATTGCAAAAGGTTTTTAGAGGAGCCACAAGTCAACACATATACCAAGACATATGTCAAGCTACATGCACAAACCAAACAATAAGTCGAGGCAAAGCTATAAAGTTAACTCGTAGTCTATTCATAGCCACATGTCACCAGGGCCCAAGCGCAAGTGCCAAATTCAAAATCTATATGCCACGCAGCACATTAAATCCACATACAAATGCCAAGCTCCATATTTGAGGTATTTCATCGAAATAGATGTCCATTTTCATCAAAATTTTTACAGACCATTCCTTTGACAACTCATATGGTGCAGTAAGGATTGGATGCCAGATCATTAAATTATTTTGAGGAGTGGTAGTCACAAGTTTTCTAAGATTCTTACCAGCAGATCAACACACAGGTGTCAAGACAGTCAGATAAAAGCCAAAACCCAAGCCACGAGTCAAGCTACCGGTCATACAACACACAACCCAACACAGAGCGCCCAAACGCTAGGTCACAGTTATATGAAGGAGAAGCTCGTGGGATGTCTCTCTCTCTTGACACAACTCATCAAAGAGCCCGGTATTCAGTTTTCAATTTGTTGAGGTGTCAAGGAAATAATTCCAAGCCCTTACATGTGATCAAGTTTTTCTTTTTGTACCAAATAAACAGAGTTTGTTTTTTGATATCCAGTATTTTCACGTATCAGATATATATGCCAAGTGTTTTTAAAGCCGGAGACAAAGATCTAGAATAGTCACAACTATTGTTTGATAAGAATAAGAACATACCAATGATATCCTACAGGGTTTATAAAAGTTTTGGCGATTGTAAAAACAGATGAGAATTTTAGGTTTCTTATTAATGCAAAGGGGTTGCTTTCATCTACATTCAAATTGTGAAAAAAATCACCCACATGCAGATTGTTGTGAAGGACAGTCGTGCCCAATGGATGGGAGTTATATTCGACAAAAAAGGTAAGATTCATCAGTATCTTCAAGACGTGACTTAATATCACAAAGAGACTCTCATCGATATGGAGGATGGCATATATATCTTCGTGGAACATTTTCAAATATTGCTACAGTTGCCTCAAATAAAAATATAAATATAAAAAATCTTTCCAGAACAAGCTTGCAATGATCTAATGACATATTCACTTGTATTTGGTTGTTGCTGCTATACCTGTTGTGTGCACTGAAATCTTAGAAAATTGTTGAACATTGCATAAGGCATGTGTGACAACTTTTTAACACACATCACATGCTGTCATTGCACGCTTGTCCCAGAATGGCATGAAATTGAATGCCGAGGTTAAGATACCAAATTCATTTCAGTTGCTGAGTGCAAAACCTGTTGTTTACTTGGTGGTCATGACAGAGGATTTGTTAATACCTCTGTCGAATGATATATGCGCAGTTACTCATAGGTTGAGTAGTTTTGAAGAGGCATCAAGATCCGATGTAAACAACATCCAGATGATGTTGTTGTTTTTGGTAAGTTTAGTTTTGACCAGCAAGGATTTTCTTCTTGGACAACTTAGGCTTTTCACCAGCATAGAAAGCACAATTATAACCAATTAGCTGTTGAAAAGCAGAGATTTCATCAACTAACTAGCAAATTTCAAGGCGAAAGAGCTGATGAAACCTATCACTGGCTAGAGAAGGAGTATTTTTTCCCAGATTGAAGTTTTACTCAGCCAAATCTCTTGAAAACTCTTTCTAAAGATATATATTGAATTATAATGTCCAATCTAAGATCCATTTTTGATGCAAAGGTGTTAGAAGAGGTGTTCAAGTTGATTTGGCACCTATTTTGGGGGCAATGAATTAGGGTTTATTTCCAAACTTGGAAAATTCCAATTTCATCTTCCTCAAGAGATATCAAACAACCTTGGAAGGCTTATCTGCACAACACAGAGGTTCTACATGATCTCAAGACCATAGAATGAGGAATTGACCTCATTTTGAGGATCTCTTCCTCTCTTTTTGTAAAATTGTTTTGACTTTCTATCTTTAGCATATCTGATTCATTCTTCTAGGATCTGAACTTTTATTGTAAAGCTATAAAGCTGAATATATGAGATGAACTAAGGGGTTCAATTTTGGATACATTTGGCTACTGTACTAGACTCTTATCTTGATAATAGAATCACAGTATTCTTTTGTTTTCAATGTCAGATTTGTTCATGTACTTCATTATTCTATACTTTACTTCAGTTTATCTCAGCTTCTAAGAGTTGTTTTCTTCTTATTAATCTCATGAACTTGAATTAAAGGAATTCTTGCTATCTTGTATGACCCTTCACATTGTTGTATTTGGTTATCTAGACTAGTATTCTTCATCCCCTGTTCCAACTTTGTTGTCTGATTATTGATTTCTAAAAGAACTGTCTTATTCGAGTGCATGATAAGTGGTCCATTTCATTAGCTATTGAGTTATCCCATTTTTCCAAGCATACCAAATTTACCATATTCTTGAGTTACCAAGCATCTTTGGCCTACAACCCCAAAGAGTTTCTTGGAGTGATAACAAATTGGCGTTGTTTCTAGGGAGAGGAGACTGAAGCTTAGATTTCCTGGGAGACGACATAGAGCTTATCTTTGATGATAGACAAAGATTAGACATTCTCTTGGTTGTAATCATCCATCTGGCGAATCCATGAAGGACAGATCTGTTGGCAACTCCACTGGTACATAAATGAACCAGATCTTAGCAAAGAGGTATGCATTCTGCAATTTCTCAAGTATTTCTGGTTACCCTCATCCAGTACCTAGTAGAGATGAATGGGAGCACAACCTTCCTATATTTCGAGGAGAAGAATGGGAAGTACCAGCTAAACATTTGTTGGATTTTCATGAGTTGATTCATAGGCTCCAGATCATACATGAAGATGTTAAGATTAAACTTTTCAAGTATTCATTAGAGGGGATAGCCCTTGATTGGTGCAGGTCTCTTCCAGCTTCAAGCATTCACTCATTGGAAAGCTTTCATTATGCTTTCCATTTGTTTTGTAAAGATGAATTTCCAGCTGAAGGTCTCTTTGAGGATTACTATGATGAATTTGATAAGCATGTTCAGCAGGAAGTAGTCTTTTCTTCTATTTGTCAAGATGAAAATTATGTTTTTAAAGAATATATTCATGACACAAATAAGAATTGCATAGCTATAAATGCATCTGACCTTATCTCTATTACACCTGCTGCCATTGATTTACATGAAGAAACAATTAAAGAAGGATTTTTTTCTACACTTTTGCAAGAGGTTGCCTACGATATGTTTTCACCTGTGATTGGGGAGAAGGATATGAAGATTGTCTGTCTTTATTTGCAAGATTCAAGAGTTTTCTGCTCACCTATTGTTGATAAGTATGCATATGCAATAGAGAATACCCTTACTTCAAAGGATGTTGATTCAAGCAGCACCCAACCCATATATGAAATTTATGAATCTGATTTTGATGAGCCTTTTTCTTTGCCCATAAAGGAACAACATCATGTCGTAATCAACCATTCCATGTTTGCAGAAGACATTGAATATGATGAGTTTAATCTGGCCAAAAATTTCATGTCTTCTCTTCTTTTTATAATGCCTCATGAACAGAAAATTGAAATCACCTACGAAGAAGATATCGAAAAAGAAGGGATTAGCAATTCAATCAGCTCACAACTATTTTCAAATTTATAGGAACCAGTTTATGGCAGCCATATATTAGAAGTCGAAGAAATTCTTGAACAACAAGCAGAGGTAATTGTGTTTGGTTATCAATCTATTTTTTCTTTCTATGATCCAGTGGCCATCTACATGGAGATGTTTCTTATGGAATTTTCCAGTTGTGCAATTTTTAAAATGGAAGTAGATGGTGATTGTAAATATGTATTGCAAGTTGAAATTCTACTACACATAATGAAGTTTCCTCTGAATTTTATCTGCATGCAAAGGATTCCTGTAATTAGTCTGATGTTATCATGGCTTCATTGGAAGCATGATGTCACATGATGAGCCAATTTTTAATGATTAGGAGTAGGCAGAAGAATAAGATCACCATACGAGCAACTAGATCTTTTCAGTTGTTGAGTTCATAAATAAGTAGGGCAGGCTACAGGGTAGGCTACAGGTAGGCTACAAGCAGGCTGCAGGTTTGTAGAAGAACAGTTGCACAGGCCAGATGACTCCATGCCCAATGGTAAAGGCGACTGGAACTACTAGGTTCTTGGAAACCTCACAGGGAGGTCTCCATCCCAGTTCGAGCCAGATGTTAGTGCTCAAAATGTACTCGTAAATTTTAGCGCTTTCATCCAATTTAGGCTAGATTTTCCATTTTTAACCAGTGTCACGATCTCCAACTGTTTCCAGATATTTTTGAGAAATTCCCATTGATTGATTTTTCCCAAAGACTCCTATGACTCTGCCTTATGATTTGGATTCCCAAAGCCCTATTGTTAGAGCCTAAAACCTTAGTTTTATGCCTCTTAGATTTGCAAATAAAAAATATATATTGTTATTTTGTTAATTTAACCAAAATATGGTGTGTGCTTTAAGTGTCCTAAATTTATTCAAAGTCAAACCACAAGCCACAAGTCATTCTCATGTTAAGTCTACAGGTCTTTTGAGTTCTAGGGATCTATTGCAAAAGGTTTTTAGAGGAGCCACAAGTCGACACATAGCCCAAGCCATATGTCAAGCTACATGTACAAACCAAACAATAAGTCGAGACAAAGCTATGGAGTTAAAGTGTAGTCTATTCATAACCACATGTCACTAGGGCCCAAGCACAAGTGCCAAATTCAAAATCTATATGCCACACAGGACATTAAATCCACATACAAACGCCAAGCTCCATATTCGAGGTATTTCATCGAAATAGATGTCCATTTTCATCAAAAGTTTTACAGACCGTTCCTTTGACAACTCATATGGTGCGGTAAGGATTGGATGCCATATCATTAAATTATTTTGAGGAGTGGTAGTTACAGGTTTTCTAATCTTCTTACCAACAGATCAATACATAGGTGTCAAGACAGTCAAATAAAAGCCAAAATCCAAGCCACGAGTCAAGCTACCGGTCATACAACACAAAACCCAACACAGAGCACCCAAACGCTAGGTCAAACTTATATGAAGGAGAAGCTCGCGAGATGTCTCTATTTTTTGACACAACTCATCAAAGAGCCTGGTCTTCAGTTTTCAATTTGTTGAGGTGTCAAGGAAATAATGCAAAGAGCTTATAGGTGCTCAAGTTTTTCTTTTTGTACCAGATAAATAGAGTTTGTTTTTTGATATCTAGTATTTGCACGTATCAGATATATATGCCAAGTGTTTTTAAAGCTGGAGACATAGATCTAGAATAATCACAGCTACTGTTTGATAAGAATAATAACATACCAATGATATCCTACAGGGTTTAAAAAACTCAGGCTTTTCACCAGCACAGAAAGCGCAATTATAACCAATTAGCTACTGAAAAGCAGAGTTTTCATCAGCTAACTAGCAAATTTCAAGGCAAAAGAGTTGATGAAACCTGTCACTGGCCAGAGAAGGAGTATTTTTTCCCAGATCAAAGTTTTACTCAGCCAAATCTCTTGAAAACTCTTTGTAAAAAAAGATATTGAATTATAATGTCCAATATAAGATCCACTTTTGATGCAAAGGTGTTAGAGGAGGTGTTCAAGTTGATTTGGCACCTATTTTGGGGGAAATGAATTAGGGTTTATTTCCAAACTTGGAAAATTTGAATTTCATCTTTCTCAAGAGATATAAAACAACCTTGGAAGGCTTATCTACACAACAAAGAGGTTCTACATGATCTGAAGACCATAGAATGAGGAATTGACCTCATTTTGAGGATCTCTTCCTCTCTTTTTGTAAAATTGTTTTGACTTTCTATCTTTAGCATATCTAATCCATTCTTCTAGGATCTGAACTTTTATTGTAAATCTATAAAGATGAATATATGAGATGAGCTAAGGGGTTGAATTTTGGATACATTTGGCTACTGTACTAGACTCTTATCTTGATAATAGAATCACAATATTCTTTTGTTTTCAATATCATATTTGTTCATGTACTTCATTATTCTATACTTTACTGCAATTTATCTCAGCTTCTAAGAACTGTTATCTTCTTATTAATCTCATGAACTTGAATTAAAGGAATTCTTGCTATCTTGTATGACCCTTCACATTGTTGTATTTGGTTATCTAGACTAGTATTCTTCATCCCCTGTTCCAACTTTGCTGTCTGATTATTGATTTCTAAAAGCACTGTCTTATTCGAATGCATGATAAGTGGTTCATTTCATTAGCTATTGAGTTATCCCATTGTTCCAAACATACCAAATTTACCATATTCTTGAGTTACCAAGAATCTTTGGCCTACAACCCCAAAGAGTTTCTTGGAGTGATAACACTCTGAAACATAGTGATTTGATAATCCTTGGGTATAAATTTGGCTTTCATATTTGCAACCATTCTATCCCAGCTTTTGATTTTCTTCTTACCCTTGCAGCATCTATCAACCTACAGTTCATCCCACCACAGTGCTGCATGCCCTTTAAGTCTAGTGATGACATGTTTGACTTTCGTATCTTCCTTGAAATCCTCATAGTCAAAGGATTTTTCTAGAGACCTAATCCAGTCTAGAAGTTATTCAACATCCAAGTTTCCTTCGTACATTGGAATGTCCATTTTTTCTCTAGCACCTATCCTAGCAACAACCCTAAATAGGCGTTCATCTACAGCATCTTCGACTACAACTTCTTCTCCTTCATTTCCAGCTTCATTTTCACTTTCAACCTCGTTGATATCCCCAACATCGACTGTGCACCTTTGTGATGTCTCCATAGCATCAAGTCTGGCACGTAACTCATGCATTTCTCTTTCCACTATTGGATCAGGCATTGGCCTATCTCTTCTTCTTGGCGGCATGGCTGAAATTTTTTCTCTTTTCTCTCTGCTACAGAAAGCAAAGAATTTGTTCTGAGCTTTGATAACACATTGGTGCATATCAGACTACTCCTTTTCCTCTAGCTCCCTCTGCATGAAATATACAGACACAATCAGGCTCTGATACCACACTGATGTAGACCCCCTGCCCTCGGGTTGAGATCCGCACAGGATATTCACTAAAACCCCGCCAAGGGTTAATCAAACCCTTTGTTTGAGCCATAAAGCACTTCAGGTTTTAGGAGTTGGAGAGTCCTGATATATCCCACAACTATTGACAAATGCCAAAATTCAAATTGTCAATGAGGGTTGACCATTCCAATGCGCAACACCTGTTGCCACTAAATTCAACTTTTCAGGACTTGAGCGAACGACCCAACAATCGTTCCTCTTGCCTTATGATTCCCTGAATTCCAAAATGCCGGAATGTTGAAATGGGCTCAACGTCCCATGGAATGCGCAATCGATGGCCTTTTGGGACTTTGCGTACCAGGAGTTCGTGATTCTCGATCCCAACTCACTTGCCATGCCAATTCTTGAATTCCGAAATAACGACCCTTTTTCGGGATTTCGCGTACCGGGAGTTTGAAACTCTCGGTTCCAAAAATCACTTGTCTCCTCTACTTCCCGGACCCCGAAAAACCGAAATGCTGAAATTCCACTCCGATGACACTTCGTGTTTCGCAACTTTGGGGTTTTCAGTGCAAAGCCCCCCGTCTAAAATGTCGATATTTCACACCCCGATATGCCAAAATGTCGATATTACACACCAAAGGCACGTCGCATTTCACGACTTTGGGATTTTCAATGCTAAGGTCCCAGTTTCTTGTCATCGAGATTTCCGGTATGATGAACCCCGAAATATCGAAATTCTGAAATTCCATTGCTGATAATCCCTTTCGTGAACCGAGAGTTTGAGTGACCAAGGTTTTTTACCTGCACTCCAAACTTACGGGTCCTGAATTCCCGAAATGATCTGATGGTTCAGACAGACCATGATCAACGATCCTCGTTGATTCTTGATGTCAGGGTGGCAGATTCATCCCACTCCTAACCACCTTGCATCTCCTCTGGATCCTACGGTCCTCATGACTTTGTGAGTTCTCCAAGGAGAATTCTAACCACCGAATGCACTCCTCAAGGACTTTTGTCCAAATGAATCGGTGTTCTCCCTCTTGATCTTAACTTCTATGAGATGATTTCAGCCTCTGTCTCCCTTTGAACTCTTCAAAGGTTAAATCTGTTGATACTGAGAAGGGGGTGAATCAGTATCAAGTGAAATTTAAAAACCTTTTTCAACATATACTTAAACCATTCAATTATATCCAATGAGCAATGAACAATAGTATAAGAGTTACACCAATACACCACAATACACCATGCACAATATATGAGAAATATTCAATAGTTTTTGTTCAAGGGAAGTAATGACTTCCAAAGGTAGCTACAAATTCCAAATGTAAAGGGAGGGATAAACCTCCAAGAGGAAGATACAATCCTCCAATATCAAGAGATATTTGAAATCTCTGTCCTTTCCCCTTCCTTCCACCCAAGAATATATGAGAGATAATAAAACTTTACATTAAATCATCACCATCAACCAATCATCACATAGAACCTGGTAATGCTTTCTGAGACTTCTTCAATTTATGCAATTATTCAATTCTTGGAGTACTCTGATCCTGTAGATAATGTTACTCAATGTATTCTCTGAAACTCCTCTATTTTTCACTCCTTGAATCCTCCCCAAAAAGAGGTTATAGAA
>ML776562.1:1744097-1791067 GCA_009831015.1 Picea engelmannii
ATTTTTTAAATTCATAACTTTTTATACTTCCACCAGTTAACTAATTAAATCCTTCTTTTCAAATTTACAACCACGGATTTGAATTAATTTCTTAGTCTCTTTATTTTACCCTACACACTTTATGAAGACTCAAATCATATCTTAAGTGGGTTTTTTTTTTGTTTAATTTTATTATTATTTTTTTTTATTCTTAGGGCCCCTTTTTTTTTTAAGGTTAGACTAAAATTTTTACCCTAGAAAAGTTTTTGACTTAAGACTAATATTCTGATATGGCGACACTTGGTTAGGGGAGTTGTTTAAGGATTTCTCAAGGTGTTAATGTCTTAGGGCCATCTAGGTTTATTTCTTCCTCATCATCAGTGCGACGTGCCCTTCAGGACGCACTACGTGATCCAAGGGTGCCACTCGCCTCGTTCGTTTCTTTTGCGCAACGTGCCATTCATGATGCACCACGTGCTCCAAGGGTGACACTTGCTTCTTGTGTTTCTTTTGCGCGATGTGCCCTTCAGGATGCACCACGTGCTCCAAGGGTGCCACTTGCTGACTTGACTGATTGGTAGACATCTATAAACCCTGGAGTCAACACTCCGCCAGGTGAACTTGCGGGAGACTAAGGGCTCTAAGGAATAAGGCCCCCGCCTTATTGCGCACCCCTTACAATCATCGTGAGTGACTGTCGCAGCCTGCCCTCACGACATCATGGATCCTCTCGAACTAGGTAATCGTTAACCTACAGTTTGAGCCATGGCGGGAGTGCTAGTAGGCTATGGCAGAGCTGCTGTCCACACCTCTCCCTCAACCTCTCTGGAAATCATGTGTGGCCCCTTTACTCCATATGTGAGTCTAGTCGGAAAGATATCGTCAGCCTACATCATCAACAATCGTGTCAGAACATGTCAACATCATATCATCAAATCAATGAAATATCACAGCAAATAAATCAACCCAAATAGCACACTCCTTGACTCAATTTGGAGTCCAAGGGATTCCACCGATGCCTCTGCATCATCAAGGTCAAAAACCCTTCACACTCAATAAAACTGAGTCAATAGCACCTGTCTACATCAAATAGTAAAACCTCATGTCGTCTATCATAACGCATCATAATCAAGTATAAATGTTTTAACATCAGAAAAGTCCAGATCACTGCGAGCAAGTGTCCTCAAATAATAAGTTTTCTCAGTGCACCAGAGCGGGATGTTACATACACCCCCTCTTGGTCTAAACTTCATCCTGAAGTTTCTCAGTATAAATGCCGAAATAAAAGTATCACAGTATCATAAGTCTATCTATCAAACAAAAATGGAAAATACTGGCGCATATCATATGCATCCTCCCAGGTCGTCGAGTGCAGACTATAACTGTCCCACTGGACCTTGACCTGATCTACCGTTCGACGTCGTAACTGTCGAACGCAATGATCTAAGATGCGGACTAGCTCAGCTGTGAGTGCTCCCTCGTTCGATACCTGCAAGGAACTCATGTCAATCACATGGGTAGGATTGCTAATATAATGTCTCAAAACAGATACATGAAATACATCATGCATACGCCTCAAAGAATCAGGCAAGGCTAGTCGATAGGCCACAGGCCCCTTTCTCTCCACAATCTCGAAAGGTCCCACGAACCTAGGAGAGAATTTAGCTCCCTTTCCAAAATTGATCGAACTCTTATGTGGTTTAACCCACAAGAAGACTCGATCACCGACCTCGTAACTATGGTCGACTCGGTGCGCATCGGCATAACTCTTCTGTCGATCCTACGCTTTATTAATCCTTTGTCTTATGGTTTGCATTTTCTCTTCCATTTCTTGGATCGCTTCTGGTCCCACCAGGACCCTATCCTCAAGTCGATCCCAACTCAAGGGCGTCCGACACGATTTCCCATAAAGAAACTCAAAAGGCGCCATGTTAATGGTTCTCTGGTAACTGTTGTTGTAAGTGAACTCTACTAGAGGCAAGAATTCCTCCCAACTCTTTTGTTGGTCCATCACATACATGCACAACATGTATTCCAAGTTTTGGTTCGTTCGTTTGGTCCGTCCGTCAGTCTCTGGGTGATATGCAATACTAAAATTTAGTTGAGTTCCCAAGGCCTCTTGAAAACTCATCCAAAATCGTCCAGTAAACACCGATCCTTGATCGGATATAATCTTCTTAGGCACGCCATGCAGACTCACAATCTCACTGATGAAAACTCTCTCTATGTCAGGTGCCTGATACATCGTACACATAGGAATAAAGTGAGCACTCTTCGTCAGAGTCTCTACTACTACAAAAATCGAGTCATGTCTCCTTGCCATCAGTGGCAATCCAACAATAAAATCCATCGAAATAACTTCCCTTTTCGATTCCGGAATGGCATGTGCCTGAAGTAATCCTGCCGGGTGTCTATGTTCAGCCTTTACCTGCTGACACTCTAGACATCTAGCCACATAGTTGACTATGTCAGCCTTCATTCCCTTCCAAAAGAATAATGGTTTAAGGTCTTCCCTCATCTTCGTAACCCCCGGGTGAGCCATGTAAACTGCTCTATGAGCCTCGCTCAGGATCAACATCCTCAACTCGTCGTTTGGTGGTATGTAAATCTAACCTCTAAACCTCAATAACCCATCTCTATCAAAAGAAAATCCCTCATATCGTGGTACCATCATTGTTTTTTGTCCGATAAAATCCTCGACTTCTTTGTACCCGTCATCGTCACGTTGTAAAGTGAGAATCTTCTCACGTAGATTCGTTTGAAGAGGCAACACCGAAAAGATGCGTGGCCTCCAACTCAAAGCATATGCTACTCGGTTCACTATTCCCTTTATGTAAGTAATCTCGAAGTCGTGCTCGCTAAGAAATTCCGACCAACGCCGTTGTCGTGCGTTCAGGTCGTTTTGCGTGAAAATATGTTGCAGCCCACAATGATCAGTCTTTAATTCAAATTTTCATCCAACAAGGTAGTGTCTCCAAACCTTCAAGGCATATATGATGGCTAATAACTCCAAATCGTGCGTCGCGTATTTCTCCTCATGCCTTCTCAGCTTCCTCAAAATGTAAGCAATCACTCGTCCGTCTTGCATCAAGACTCCGCCTAAACCTTCCTTGGATGCATCAATGCATACCAAGAAGTCTGTGTCCATGTCAGGGACCTTTAGTATCAGCGCTATTGTCAACAACTCTTTAAGCCTCTGAAATGCTTCCGCGCATTTCTCCGTCCAGACAAACTTCTTGTTTTTCTTCTGCAATTCCGTGATTGGATTTGCTATCTTCGAAAATCCCTCGACAAACCGTCGATAGTATCCTGCTAAACCCATAAAACTACGCACTTCTGTGACATTCGTCAGCGCAGGCCATTCCATAATAGACTCAACCTTGGCTGGATCCACGGCGATACCTTCGCCGAAGATGACATGCCCTAAGTAGTGAATCCTCGATTGATAAAAAGAGCATTTGGACAACTTCCCATACAATTTGTGCTCTCATAGACACTATAGTACCAAGCGCAAGTGCTCGTCATGATCTTTCGTCGTCCGAGAGTAGATCAAGATATCGTCAATGAATACTTGGACGAACTTGTCCAAGTACTCGCGGAACACCCCATTCATCAAACTCATGAATACCCCTGGGGCGTTTGTCAATCCAAACGGTAAAATAATAAACTCGTAATGTCTAAATCTCGTCTTAAAGGCGGTCTTAGGGATGTCATTCTCCTTGATCCGTAACTGGCGATACCTGGATCACAAATCGATCTTGGAGAACACCGTCGCACCCTTCATTTGATCGAACAGATAATCAATTCTTGGTAAAGGATATCGATTCTTGATCATAGCCTTGTTCAGTTGACAGTAGTCAATACAAAGCCTCCATGATCCATCCTTCTTCCAAATGAAAATAACTAGTGCACCCCACGGCGACACACTAGGGCGTATCAGTCCCAGGTCCAACAACTCCTTCAGTTGCATTTTCAGCTCTTGCAACTCCGGGGTTGACATCCGATAAGGCGTTCTCGCTATCGGTTCGGTCCCCGGCTTCAGGTCTATGGTAAAATCCAGTTCCCTTTTCGGCGGCATCCCAGGCAACTCCTCTAGAAATACGTCTGCAAACTCCTTCACCACTGGAAGGTGTTCTAGAACTTCTACTACTCCATTTTCGTTTAGCGTGAGGATCGCATAAAGCTTGCACCCCTTGCGCATACTCTTCCATAGCTGTAAGGAAGAGACAAACCTCAGGGATACTCCCTGGTTCCGTCCTACAATCACATGTCTCTGTCCCTCATCATCGATCAAGCTCAATCGTTTCATCTTGTAGTTGAGTATCGCCTCATGCAATTCCAACCAATCCATACCAATCACGACGTCATAAGACCCTAAGATCGTGACGTACAAGTTGACCCTCATGAAAAAATCTCCCAGGTTAAGGGCACAGCCCGTAACCTTTCCTCCAACCTTCTGTTTGGCTCCAGAAGCCATCTCTACGAAGATAAAATCATCCTGTTCAACTGCCCTTACCTTAATCCTTTTTAGTGCTGCACCAGAAATGAAACTCTCAGTAGCACCTGGGTCTATCAAAATACTAAGGGTCTGGTTAGCGACAGTACCTGTCATCTTGAGCACATTCAATTGGTGCTCTTCCTGGCGGTTATTCACCGCTACATGAATCTGATGGGCCTTGCCCATATCTCCCACTGTAGTGGGTCCGGCTGATCCGGATGCCCTGGTCCTCTCCACAGGACAATCGTGCTGGTAGTGTGGCTCCCCACACGTCCAACACCCCTTCTTCAGCCTAGTAGTCCTGGTACCCTGAAACCCTGGTCTGTTCTGCTGAACAGGCCTAAGTAGAAGATGATTGCCCACCGGCCTGAAACCCTGGTCTGTTTTGCTGAACAGGCCTAAGCTGCTACTGCTGCGGGCGACGCTGCTGCTGGTGCTGTGGTCCTCGATAAGGTGTCCGCTGCTGAGGCGACGGTCGTCGGGGTGTAGTGAAAGTGGATCCCCTCTAGAAGCCACGATATCCCGACGTATGTCTCGCTGGGGTCTGATGCTGCAGTGTACCAGATGAACCCTGCCCTACAGGTCTCGCTGGAGACTTGGTCTGACCCTTGCTGATAAGCTCCTCCTCTGCTATGAGGGCCTTTTGGATAGCGTCGTGCAAGGTTTGAGGCATCAAGATCCTAACCTTTGCACACAGGCTGCCGTTAAGGCCAAACATGAACTTGTTGACCTTGAGCTTCTCTGTGTTAAGGTGCGGAGCATACCGAAGTAGCTCCATAAAACGTGCCTCGTACTCAGGCACTGTACGACCTCCCTGTCGTAATGCATTGAACTCATTGAGCTGACACTCAATGAATTCATCTGAAAGGTACCTCTCTCGGAACCGTTCCTCAAACAGTTCCCATGACACATCTTCAACGGCCATGTTCAGCTGCGACATGAGCGTCTTCCACCATAGAAGAGGGCTTCCCTTCAGTTGAAATACCGCCATGTGGACCTTCATGTTGGAGGTATAATCACGAAGTGCGAAGCACATCGCCATATTCTCCAACCATGCATCGGTGGCGGTGCCATCCGGGGTACCAAAGAACTCGGGAAATTTAACCTTCTCGAATTCACGGTGAATGCTACTGGTAACGGTTGGTGCGCGTGGTGAAACCTCAGTGAGTGCCGGTGCCTTGGCCTCGTCTCTGTCCAATCGGCTGATCAGAGCCTCAGACATGCGCTGAAAGGATCTCATCATCCCAACAACATCACCAACTGCTATCTGTTCCTGTCCGAGGACCTACTCGCCTCCCTGGGGGTTAGACCCCTCAGGTGTGGATGCTACTGGAGGCGTCACGCCTCATCCCCTAGCACCCCGTCATCTGCCTCTGCGGCGTCCTCTGACCATGATTACCTGCACACACACAATCACCTCAATCAACAACAGTATAATCAAATCTAATCATGACAACGAAAGCCGTAGCGAATCCCAAGCTGCGGGTCGAACCCGCTCTGATACCATATGTAACATCCTCCTCGTTACGACAACAACTCTGATAACATGTGCAGTTTTTTTTATTTTTTAAAAGTGTGTCTGCGCGTGTAGAAAGGAACATACACACTTGACTCTACGTAGCCACACGACAACCAACAAGATGCAACCATGATGATCACAACAAGAAGACTTAAGGCGCACAACAAGTAACTGCAAGTAATAAACGACCATAAACATAAGGCGCAGAACAAGTAACTGCAAGCATTAAATGACATATTGGGTTCTGTACTATATGAACACAGATGGAAGAATCCATAGTAGTATATTTTACTATTTCTGCACAGGAAAGCAGGGCGTCTAATCTTAGTTCTCTGCTCCGGAGAGAGAGAAGGTCAAATAGACTCCTGGCCGACTGCTCAGGCAGAAACTAGTAATCTTCATCAGGTGTGTCGCAAGAGTGGAAACCCTGCCTTTAAAGGGCCCGAGATTCTTGATACGGCACTGGATTCTTTACACAAAAATAATTACACATACAGACTTATATACTAAGGCTACAAGGAGGTGTCTACATCCCGCCCGACACAATCCAGACCAAACTGAAAACACTAGTTCAACAAATAACAAGGACGATCATTAGGTGAAGAAGGGCTATGAATCAACACATATTATAAAATTTCCATGGTGCAAGAAGATTGAACCACGAAATTCCATCATAAAACGACATAAGTGCGAGTGAAATGAAAACAACTTTGTTTAAATCAAGGACCAAGGCTAGTCATCTAAATTAATTCAAGGCGCAGAATTAATCATTCAATAGATTTAATGTAGCTCACATTTCTAGATGAAGTGACTACACTTATACCCATCGTACCTAGCATGGCACCAATTAAAGTAATACGCTATGATTAATTAACCCATTAAGCAATAACAAGAAACCAAAGGGGCAATAGGAAATACCTGGAGGATAGCAAGAAACACTAGGACATAACTACAATTTTGAATTGTTGTAAACTCCTTAAATACGACTAGCTTCTTATTATGATCAAGCTTATTTAAGTCAAGAATCACTTATCCCTTGTTCAACTCCAGAATAGTACAACTCCTATGCCTCTCACTAAGTATCATAAGGAAGTGGATTATCTCACTTAAATGACAAATTAAGAATTCGACACCACTTAACATAACCATTTCTCTCAAGGTGATTATAAAATATCAACTAAATGAAAGATTAAAGGAAGTAAAAGTTGATTTATACATCAATAAAAGAATTTAACGATCAACACCTTCAGCATTCATAATGAACAATATCCACATTGTACTAACCATGCTCTATTTATTTTAATACCATATCCTTGTTTATTAATGCAATACCAGTTATATTAAAACCATGTCCGAGTTATAATAAAGCATCACCTTATGGCCTTAAACTACGTCTCATTTATAATAGAACAAAACCCATTAAAACATTACCCTCTATACATTATTAAGGCAAATCTTCCATCCAAATAATAAGATAGGTCGTTGATTTAGCAGATTGAGTTTAATTACCAGCATTCGGATGATAAAAAGGAATGATGTAACCAATTGACCATTAGTCCTCAACATCATTTTACTTCTAAACTAACCATTCTAAAATGATATATGATACAACTCTAATTCCACCATTCAAGGTTATCTTTAATCGATAACAATATGTTAGTCATCTAACTCATCGGTTTATAAATGAATTAATAAATGTAACCTAAGAAATAATCAATATTAGCATCATTTCAGATTTAAATTATCCATGTAGAAAATACAGAAGTACCACTTAGAAAAATATTTAAGTAGCATCTCATCTCTCCAATTTGGTAAGTGATATCTCATGCATTTAGGTTTACATAAATCAAATGTCACCCTCTCTAATTGCTACAGCTCCAATCATTCTGGCATTAAAATAAAAAGCATCAAATTTTCTATTTTAAACACATCAATGGTGACGGAACCTTCACTGATTACATAAATCTATTATCGCTGAACCCTTAATTACTACAGCTCCAGTCATTCTGGATTTAAAATAAAAAGCATCAAATTTTCTATTTTTAAACAAATCAAGGTGACCGAACTTTCGCTGATTACATAACTCTATCATCACAGGATTCTTAATTACTACAGCTCCATTCATTCTGGTATTAAAATAAAAACATATTAACTACAGAATGTAACCGAATATCAGAGAAACGATTTTACATTGCCAGAACACATAAAACGATTTTACATTTGCCAGAACGATTTACAAAAACGATTTTACATTTGTCAGAACAGTAAAAATGAATTGCCCACAGAAATTTATAACGCCCTCTGTAATATTTAAACGCCCACAGCAATATGAAAATGCCCCCGGCAACATGAAAATGCCCAGATTAAAACAAATGCCCACAGTGATCTAAAATGCCCAAATCAATATAAAAACAAAAGTAGAGGAAGGGTTATTGACAATCTCAACTACCAAGAGGAGGAAAAAAAAAAAAAAACACAGCATAGTCAGCAATTTCATAAGTAAAAAGGCAGACTGGAATCAAACCCCTTTTTATTATTTAAAATTTCAGAATGTCGTTGAAATGCAGACCTGTAATTCATTTCTTTTTATTGCCAGAATACAATGATAACAAACTCAGACAAGAACCCATTGATTTATCCCATGGCTAGAATACAATGATAAAAACAAGTCATTCTACCCTTCCATTTATAAGCAAATCCACATGAATCCTAACACATTCTACCATAAAAATATGAAAGGCATACCTGTGCCCTTTCGCTTGCCTTGGATGACGTCCCGTGCTTCGTGCCGCATTCTGCGCTCTGTGCCGCTCCCGCTTTTCGACCGTAGAGACTACATCGGTACCTCCCAGCCAATCGCTAGGGGTACTCTACTTCCCCCTTAGCCCCCCGAGCCGCAAAGGGGCCACACAAGATCCAAAAGATAAGTCTAGCTTCTCAGCTCGCCTCGCAAGGCTGAGCTACCACTCCAATCCGAGATGAGAAAATCCCAACTCCTCACAAGCAATCAGTCAAGCCACAATCCGATAGCGTAACGTTACGCTTACAACCGATCCCCTTTCCTCCTCCCTTCTCTTTCTTTTATCCAGTTTTTGAGACCCCCCCTTGCCCTAAATCACATTTAATTTAAGTTTTAATGAAAACCACTTAAAAATTCTCTATCTTACAAGTGTCACTCATCCCCCACGTTTCTCCAAAATTATTTTCTTTAAATTTATTAAAAGCTAATTTCCCTATTTTTATTATTCCCTTTCTCCCCCCCACCTTTTTTTTTTAAACCAGAAAGGTAAATGCGCTAATTAATCTTTTCATTTTATTTTTTAAATTCACAACTTTTTATACTTCCACCAGTTAACTAATTAAATCCTTCTTTTCAAATTTACAACCACAGATTTGAATTAATTTCTTAGTCTCTTTATTTTACCCTACACACTTTATGAAGACTCAAATCATAGCTTAAGTGGGTTTTTTTTTGTTTAATTTTATTATTATTATTTTTTATTCTTAGGGCCCCCTTTTTTTTTAAGGTTAGACTAAAATTTTTACCCTAGAAAAGTTTTTGACTTAGGACTCATATTCTGAACTGGTGACACTTGGTTAGGGGAGTTGTTTAAGGATTTCTTAAGGTGTTAAGGTCTTAGGGCCATCTAGGTTTATTTATTCCTCATCATTAGTGCGACGTGCCCTTCAGGATGCACTATGTGCTCCAAGGGTGCCACTCGCCTCGTTCGTTTCTTTTGCGCAACGTGCCCTTCAGGATGCACCACGTGCTCCAAGGGTGCCACTTGCTTCTTGTGTTTCTTTTGCGCGACGTTCCCTTTAGGATGCACCACGTGCTCCAAGGGTGCCACTCACCGACTTGACTGATTGGTAGACATCTATAACCCCTGGAGTCAACACTCCACCAGGTGAACTTGTGGGAGACTAAGGGCTCTAAGGAATAAGGCCCCCGCCTTATTGCACACCCCTTAGAATCATCATGAGCGATTGTCGTAGTCTTCCCTCACGACATCGTGGATCCTCTCGAACTAGGTAATCGTTAACCTACAGTTCGAGCCATGGCGGGAGTGCTAGTAGGCTATGGCAGGGCTGCTGTCCACACCTCTCTCTCAACCTCTCTAGAAATCGTGTGTGGCCCCTTTAATCCATATGTGAGTCTAGTCGGCAAGCTATCGTCAGCTTGCATCATCAAAAATCGTGTCAGAACATGTCAACATCATATCATCAAATCAATGAAATATCACAACAAATAAATCAACCCAAATAGCACATTCCCTGACTCAATCCGGAGTCCAAGGGGTTCCACCGATGCCTCTGCATCATCAAGGTCCAAAACCCTACACACTCAATAAAACTGAGTTAATAGCACCTGTCTACATCAAATAGTAAAACCTCATGTCGTCTATCATAATGCATCATAATCAAGTATAAATGTTTTAACATCAGAAAAGTCCAGATCACTTGCGAGCAAGTGTCCTCAAATAATAAGTTTTCTTAGTGTGCCAGAGCGGGATGTTACAATATCTACCTACTCTACATTAATAGTCTTAAATGCCTATTACATCCGACAAACGAGAGTGACTCCTCCAGATCTGTTCATATCTCCAAGACATAAATGTAAGTATTCTTTTTCCTATCTATTACATTAATGCTTCAAATTTCAAAATTTTAAAACGTTTTTTTATAAAAACGTGATCCTTTTTCCCCTCCGCGCGTCCATCTGTTCCTTTGGCTAGGCGCATGCTTCGGCTTTGGCTTTGTATGATGCTCCTGCATCACATACTCTCAAACTTCCCTCTGTATGTTTGATGTTTTTCTTGTTTAAATTTTCCATCTCCTTCATAGATGACTTTAAGTTTGTCCCAAATTTATTTTGTTGATTTACAATGCATCACTTTTACAAATATAGGGTTTGCTAATCCACCCATAATTTCATTAACATCCCTTGAGTTATCATTGCAGAGTTTATTTGCAACAACATATGTAGGTGTAGTAGTTGGTGCGGTGTAACCATTTACCACAAATAGAAAAACATCACATCCAAGAGACATCATATAACTTTTCATCCTTATACTCTAAAATCCATAATCATTTCCTTGGAATAATGGTTCTCTGTTGGAGGACATTCCTTCTTGTTGATCCATTAGATTTCTCATAATCTACCTTCACGTGGTTATAATATGGTGACGGAACCTTATTTGATACCAATTGTTGGAATGTTGTTCAATATTGAGGGGGGGGGTGAATCAATATTGATTATTTTCCTCAAATTAAATTAATTATTTATTAAATTACAATAGTTTATCAACAAGAATACACAAAACTCTAAATTTTAAATGTAACAATCATAAAAAATGTATTTCATTTACAAGTTATAGTTTGTAAGAGACGTTAATCTCTCTTCTTTTGAGCACCAACTCAAGGAGACACCAATCCTCTATTTTCCAAACACCAACTTGAGGAAGCACCAATTTCGTGTAAATCATGATCCAACCTATAGAGGACTCCAATCCTCCATTTCTTCTCCATTCCACACTCACTTCATGTGAATGTTTCAAGTTCTTCCTTGGACTCTATCTGTATTTTGATCTTCTAAATTAGACCACAAAGACACTTTCCTTTCACCATTATTTTATGTTTATATAGTCTATCAACATATATGAAAATGAAACATTGTGTCTCTTTGTATGAACTAATGCACCTCTTCATTTAATAGTTAAAATAATAAGAATGTTATGTTAAATTAAAAATAAAAGTACGTATAGACGAATGACAATGATAATTATATGCAATGAGTTCTTATAAGAGAGATAGGAAAAGTTATTTTAAATTCCTTCTTTGTAGTCTTCTTAGTCTATTTCATCGTCCTAAATTATCTAGATTCATTGTCTATCATCATTATGTTTGGTTTTCACAATCAAATATGTATACTAGTAAGCATCACCAAAACTATCCAATCATGCTAACAATATCACTAGTTGTAAGTACTTGTTCAAAGGTTGCACCAGATCTGGAAATCATCCCAAGATTTTTCACGAGATCACACTTATCCATGCCAATACCATTGTTGATTATAGTCTCTCTAGTCAATGGTCGATGGATAATATACATGTGTATTTGAATTATATTTTTTCGTCTGATTCTATTTTCACTCTGGTCAATACTCAACATAATGTAAAATAATGAGGGTCGTTCGATATTGATCAATGGTGGACTCGAATAATATAAAATGGTTTTGATAAAAGCTTCGGGTCCAACTTTGTGTTGACTCTGTTCAACTTCCAATCAAGCTCGAAATAATTGTGGATAGTCCAATCCAATTGATGGTGGACTCGAAAATTACAAAGGCGGATGTGAATTACACCTTTAGGTCATGGCTTGACAATTATACATCATGTTATTTAAATATGAGAAATCAATTCAAGCCATACGATCATGCTCTCATTCTGATCTGATGATCAATGTTGAGTTCTAATATTGAGGATTCTTGTAGCTTGGTCCAGTGATCTAATTATCACAATGAAATTATGATGATCACATGGGAATTAATTCACTAGTTTTCAATAATTTTCATTTGATTTGGGAGCAAACTCATATATTATTTGTCTCAACAGTAATGGATGTAGATGAATTATATTTGGGAACTTAATTTGATAGACTTAATTGAGTAGACATAAACATAGTTTGAGATATGGCCTATAGGGAAATTGTTAATCCTTGTCACAGATCGAAGTGTTAAATCTTGTGACTATTGTTATAATAGCACTAACACAATGATCTAAGGAATCAATTTTTCCAAAGTTGTATTCACTGTTTCAGTAGATGGCAAAGACATAGGAATAAGACTAGACAAATTTTAATTGTAAAATTATTCCATGATATATTCAAGGATGGACAATATACTTTTTGTTGGAACATTGATGTGAATACATGTACATTAATCAATCTCTCAACATGGACAAAGTTGTAGACCATGTTAATGACCCCCTTTTGACATCAAATATACTTCATATAAAAAATTATGTCTTAATACCATATTATACCTATTTTTAAATTCATGTCAACTTCATAACATTATGTCCAATATTGAGCATATTGACCTACTTTGACATCAATACCAACACCATTTCCAAGATGACATATGGTCAATGATCGGGCATCAACGAGATCCATGGGTGACTTTTGGTTTGTGAAGAAAAAAAATCGATGGCTGATGTTCGATGATCATGCATTGGGGATATTGGTGGGAAGGTTTTCTTCGCAAATGAAATTACCTATCCTTGATCACCGATCACCGATAGAGAGCAAATCAATGGTCTGGAGTGATTTTGATTGGATATCGATGGTGTAGATCACACTTAGGCCATTTTTTTTTTTTAATAACTGGAGAAAATTAAGTCAGATCAGGATGAAACTTATAGTCTTTGTTCGTAGAGAGGAGATATACAAAAGTGCCAGAAAGGGAAATTGTCCAATTCTGCTTGGATTTGTCAGAAATTGCAAAATAATGTTTTTTAAAGATCTGGGTCCAGTCATTGGCAGAGGTATAGATTAAGCTCAAACTCTTAGGAAGAGTATATAAATAAGACATGGAAATAACCCATGAAGGAACCAAATAAATCATGATCGGATTGGAATGGGGATACTGAAATAGGCCAAAATCCACTATTTCGGGCCACTTTTTGGGGATTTTGAGATTTTCATAGGTGAAAAATTTACCCTAGATCACAAAACTAGAAAATTTTATTTACTCAACATATTATATCCTCATTAATACAAACAACTTTGGTTTAGTGAAATTTCTCTAGAAGTGCACAAATTGTGAGATAGCCATTTTTTCTCAAGTGTTATGAATTTCTTGTCATTATTATTATCTGTCTCATAAAATTTTATCTAGTTCCTGACATATTTTCTTCTGTAGTGGACATAAAACTGAAAGTGGTTTTTTCAAGAAGCCATAACTTTCATATCATAGATCATATTGGGGCATGGGTATAGTCGTTGGAAATATGATTCATAGGAGAATAACCTTGAATTATTATAATTTGGAGAACTATGATATATTTCTTCATGAGAAGAAAAAAGACCTGTAACATTAATTGAGAAATTTCTATCATATGCATAATTCTAACAAAATGGTTTCTTGCACATTTTGTATAATTAGGGGATATAAAAATATCAGTTCAATATAAGAATGAAAATTTAGGACATGGAGGAAGGATAGTGAGCCTCCGATCATGATAAAGAATTCAAGGGTCAAAATATCAATGTTGGTAATGCAGAGGCCCGATCAAATGGGCACAATAACACAGGGGAACAAGAAACATTAATAGAGACTGTGATAGCTTGATAATATAAGTGGAGTTACAAAGAAGAAAACAAGAGGTTGATTAGAGAACAAAACAAAATAAATTCTCAATTGATGCAAAGCCTAAACTATTTGCATAGGCAAGCAAATATTGGATCTGACTCAAGGAAGGAGGAAGAGGGAAAAATTCATAAAAGAAGAGATAACTATAGAAGAGATATTCATTCATGAAGTGATAGAATAACTCATAGACATCAATCACATCCTTACTCAACAAGGAAATGTTATGCATCTGAGGACTCCATAAGCAGTCCAAAAGTGTCGCATGTTAGACACCAAAGAACAAGACATGAATTAGACAGTTTGCAAGGATAGATAAGGAAGCTTAATCCATTATCCTTTTATGTTGAAAGAGAAAGGAATGATTATGTTGAAGCATAGTTTTTGGGAATTAGGAATTACTTTCAGTTTCACAACTACTCATCTAACCTAGAAGCTAGAATTCCCACATACTATTTGCATGGCAAATATTCTATGCAGTGGGATCAACTTAAGTACGTTGAACAAATTAATGACAGTAGGATCACTTGGAAGCAATTCACGAGATATTTTCAGAATGATTTTCTTTTAGAACACTTCTATGACCATAAAATGTAAGATTTCGCTGAACTAATGTTGGGAAGCATGACCAAGATGTATTTTGAAAAAAATTTATTGGGATTGTTGAATTATGTGGGGTTTATCAAGGATGAAAAAGTGAAGATACATAGATTTTTGAGAAGAATTCCATCTTTTTATAAAGAGAATATTTAGTATGATGATCCTAGGACTCAGACAAAAACCATAAAAAAAACTAAGTACTTATAGGAGTAAGGAAATGGAAGATAATATTTGTATAAATATTGTAAGGATAAGAAGAAAAAAAAATCTGATCAGAGAAGGAAGGGATTAAAACCTCCTTTCAAAAAAAAAAAACCTAATTAAAATTAGCAAGATCAGTCTGTTAATGATGAATATAAGAAAGAAGACTCTTTGGGAAATAAATGAGGACCACCAATACAATGTTGGGGTATGAATAAAATCACCTATAAAAAGATTTCCCTCAAAGAGGAGATAAACCAAAGACTATGAAAAACATACAAGAGGCTACCACAGTAGAGGACATGGGAAGAATATATGTAGCCTTAGAAAATCATCAAGAAAAGTACCAATCCAATATGATCGAAGTGGAAAGTAAGAGCATTAATCAACCTGCTTCTATTTTAATTTATTCAGGAGAAATCCATTGTTAATTGATCCTAAAATAGTGGATACAATGCATTTGGAGAAAAATAAGCTTGAAAAGTCTGGTTTGGTTCAACTATCCACTAGAACCAAAGGAAGGATCAATGATATGGTTAGAGGTTGTCTAATAAATATTAATGGAGTGAGTAATAATGTTGATATGAATATCATCCCATTAGGATATTATGATATCCTAACTGGAATGGATTGGTTGGAAAAACACCATGTTGTCCTAGATTTTCATAATAATACATTTACATGTCTTGATGAAGGAAAAAAGAGCAACATGAAAGGAATTCGAAGACCCATTTCTATAAGAGAGATTTCAACTTTACAACTGAAGAAATGTTTTAGGAAAGGATTTCAATTGTATGCAACTCATTTGGAAGAGTGAAATAATACAAAAAATACCAAGCATTAAATATTTTTCGGTATTGCAAGAGTATGAAGACGTGTTCCAAAAAATACCAGGATTTCCACCGAAGAGGGAGATAGATTTCTCTATTGATTTAATACCAGGAATTGCTCCACTATAAAAAACACTTTACAGAATGAGTACACCTGAATTGAAAGAGCTACATATGAATTTGTGTTGTAGGGGCTAGTCGACTCTCTCAACTAGACCCACCAATCGACTAGAAGTATTCGATCAGCTGTGGTAGTTGAAAATGTAAGTCGGTCGAAGCATATGATAAGCGGTCAACCCAAGAAATTATGTAGTTACAACTGCCTGGTAACTAGAAAGATAGGAATATAAATCGACAAGCACATAGAGACTTTGATAGCTCTAGCTATGAGATTGTATATATTGTACTACACTTCTATATCCATCAATATTTACATTTAACAACCTTCAGCTTTCTGACATCAAAAGGGTAAGTAAAAACACAAATGAAAATTTTCTTTAAATTTTCCATTGACCATAGAATAACTTGCAAATCAACATTTGAATTCGATAATTTAACATGAAATAAGGTAATACTTCGAACACTTGGTACACATTGAGTACTTACGATTGAGGTAATTTATGCAACAATAAATATGTAAATAAGTAAATAGTCCCTAGAACAAGACTAATATATTCATCAAGAAATGCATAATGGATTTGTATCATATTAGAAGAGAAACGATTAACTGTTAAGAAGTGTAAGTACTCAGTCAAATTACCAGGTCATTACTAACCAACAACATCCATTATAATGTACGAGAAATATATTCACAAAGGCTTAAAAATCATGAAGCGCCGGAAACAACTCAACATAATTCTTAGAAGATAACTACTGAAGTTTCTTGCCACCATATTACCGACCTCCAAATAGAAACATAAATGCATGTTGATTACTTATTGTAAAAGTTGTTATATCCAACCATAATCAGAGGAGTGCCAACGCACTAATGTAATCATTCCATGAGCCAAATACAATATAGACAACAACAAAAGGTTTAGATTCGGGGACCTTCGGGTGCTTAGTTCTTAAAATTTTTTCAACTTTAAGGGAAGTAACTTTTAGGGAAGTAACAATCATCAACTATGAATATACACATTGCACCAAGGAAAATCTTACCAGGTAAGATATTAGATATTAAGGTCCATAAGAATCCTCGAAGGACTAAGTCTTACTGATGCAAACAAGTAAAACAAAGAGCACTTAAATTCATAAACATAGAAAACAAAAATGACATAAAACAAAAAGGTTGTCGACAATGTCTGATACCCACCTAATAATATATAAAACAATCATAACCGATCTGCATACACAATGATAAGTACATGATTTCTTGAGGATTGATGCTCTAGTTAAATGTCATTTCTTTTAGGTTAAAATAGAATGCATCCACAACTCATAAACTATAATTACCATAATTTTTCATTCTCAATAATCGCATTTTCAATAATTTCTCATAAGTTATTTAATCATTTGTTTCCTGCCATTAAGATTCTAATACGCATAGAGAAGATACATGTATTAACCATACCATTTGGTATTCTTAAATTCAAAAGAACTATCGATTCTGTTGATTAATTGGGTTTGTTGTCATTGATGTCAACCCTTGAAGAAAGTCCAGTAGCGAATTCCGGTAGCACAAAGGTTTGGGTAATAGACCCAAGTTTGTTTGATGGATAATGGTATGAGTTTTAATATATTTTCAGGTAAGACTACTCTAGATGGATAGTAGATGTCATACCATTTCTGGTGGTATGTGGAACATCACATAACTCCTCATGGTTAGAGAATTATGGCCATGTGAAGTTGGAGAACCCTCATGAGTCATCTAGAAGCCCCAAAAGTTAAAGTGTTTGCAAAAGAAATTATTTAATTAATAAAGTTAATGGAGAAATCCCTAAAATAAGGAAAGTGAGATGCTACATGAAAGTATAAATAAGAGGCAAGGCTCTCTCATTTAATCACACTTGAACATATTGAATATATTTTTTTGTGTAAGGATTATTGCAAGTACTCATTGATACATTGGAAGTTGCGAAAGTATGAGGTAGTACGAAGGGTTGACTACAAAAGTTTCATAATTATAGGGAATACTAAAAAACCTTAAATTATGAAGCATACATGGGATAACCGTGTATTAGGGTGCGTACATACGTGGGATGACAGTGTATTAGGATGTGTACATACATGAGATGACAGTGTATTAGGGTGCGTACATGTGGGTAAATCCATGGAAACTTGAGAAGATGAAGATGTGAAGGTTCTATATTATAATATCAAGCTCCTAGGAAGGTTTGCAGTCCTGAGATACATCAAATCTATCCATTGGCTCAAAAAGTATGTCTTATTTCTATGAATAGTTGGATTTTGATGTATGCATGAGAAATGGTTATGGAGGTTTGAGGATTCTCCCTAGAGAGACTAGTAGCTGGATGGAATCTTTTGTATAAATTAGATCTACATAAATATAGTGCTGGTATATTTATCATTGATACTTCTTGTTAGAGTTGAGTCACATCTTGTATTTCTTGGGATATGGCTAAGGGTTTTTTGTAGTATATGGTTGAGAACTTGTATTGGTTGATGTATTGAGAGGATGAATATCAGAAAGGGCTTGAAGTATAGATCATGTGAGGATTATTATACTTTTTCATGATTACACACAATTATGACATATGACTAGAGAGAGATATAGAGTTTTTGGGTAAAGGTTATATATGAGGATGCATGCACAAGGTACATATATAGTCTGGATACAATGACATGTTACAAATCTATGTGAAAGAATTTATAGAAGGCCAAAAGTTTTCAGAAGAAAGAAAACCCTAGTTTTTATAAGGCATACTCAGGCTGCATAAGAGTTTGGTCGCATACATACACGAGATGCATAACAGATAGGGAACGTACATACACGTGCTGTAGAACTACAGGTCACATATCTGTTGTATTTTGGTTGATACATGTTTAGTTTAGGTACAGGTTGATTGCAGGGCTATAGTACAGGTTGGTTGAAAAATAGTGGTACAATTTTGCACAGTTGTATAGTGGTATATCTCACAGTGATAGTGTGACACTGGTTCCATCATTCTACTTATATTTCAGAGCGATTGAAACAGGCAAGGATAGGTGGTTGTAACCACCTTTCGATTGTAGACGGAGAACTTAGGGGCTATATCCTCCTTTTGGTTGTATCCAAAGAATTGGGGAGTTGGAGCTTACTTCAAGCTGTATCCTGAGAAACTAGGGGGTTGGATCCTCCTTCCAGTTGCAGTTGGAAAACAAAGGAATTGGGTGCTTCCAATTAATGTAATTATTCAAGACATATAATAAAAAAAAAATTGTGGTTTTCTCCCGCTTTGGGTTTCCACATAAAAACACTTATGTATGTGTATGATTGCTCATTTTTTCATTGTTTATTTACTCTGCAATTATTGGATGATATTTCTACACTGATATAACACTTGCATTATATGGTTAAAAAGGAATACATTTCTCTATTACTGATTCACCCCCCCTATTAGTAATCCAACAATTGGTATTAGAGTAGATTCCTTCAGAAATTAGTTTAACCACTGAAAAGTAGATCATGGAGAGCAACAACATGTATAAAAATGGAATACCATAGTTTGATGGACAAAATTATGCATTTTGGAGCAGAAGGATGAAAACATATATACAGGCACAAGGATTTGAAATCTAGCAATCAGTTATATATGGATACAAAGAACCAACAGTTCCGCCGATAAATGAAAGAGCAATAAAACTCGGTCAAAATAATTCGAAATCCACAAATTCACTTTTTAATGGTCTTTGTGAATCGGTATTCACCAAAGTTATAAATTGTAAATATGCTAAAGAGATTTGGGACAAAATTCAAAATATTTATGAAGGAGATTGAAAAGTCAAAGCAACAAATCTTCAAACTTATAGAGGTCAGTTCGAACAACTAAAGATGAATGAAGATGATAATATTGGAGCTTATTTCTTACGAGTCGATGAAATAGTAAATGGAATCATAGGATTGGGAGAATAAATCAAATAATCTTTAATTGTTCAAAATGTACTAAGATTTCTTGCTATGAGATTTGACCCTAAGATATCAACATTAGAAGAAAGAGCAGATCTAGAATCAATAAGCATGGATGAACTACATGGAATCTTCACATCATATGAAATGAGAACTGAACAGGAAAATCTAAATATAAAATAAGCAAAGCATCGAAAAGGTCAAATCAAAAGGAAAAGAAAAAGGGAAAAGCAAAAGGGAAAAGAACATAGTAGCAACAATGACATCTTGGAAGATGATGAAGAAGTGGCCAACTTCTTCAGAATATTGAACAAGACAAACAACGACATATATAGAAGTAAGTTTCCTTTGATTTGTTTTAATTGTGATGGTATTGGTCATTTTTCTAACAAATGTCCTCAGAAGAAAAATAAGAGGAATGATGAAGATTACTCAAATAGAAAACAAACGTATAAAGGCAAACTATCCACAAAGAAAGTTTTCAAGAAAAACTTACGCACCAAAGAAGACATCTCATCATCATATGAAGATGAAGCGAGTGACAGTGAGATAGAAAGAGTTATATTCATGGAAGTAGAAGACTCTGAAAAAGAAGAGATCGAAGAATAATATGAAGAGGCCTCAAAATAATATGAATATTCAGAAGATGAATACCGATAAGAATTGTTGTGTGCCATAGAAGTTATAAGAAGAGAAAAGAAGAAAAACAAGAAGCTGCAAGAAGAACTAGACAATAAATAAGACACTTAGGAACTAGAACAAATGATCACAAATTTGAAGGTTCAAATAGAAGAAGATAAAAGAATTGAAGAATCACTCAAAGAACAAATAGAAGAAAAAGACAAGATCATTGAAAATTTGGAAGCAGAGGTTGTCACATTAAGAAAGGATCTTCAAAATAAAAATATGCAGAATAGCTCAAATGTTTTGGATGACATTATCAGCAGTCAAAATGCCCATCATGACAAGTCTAGACTTGGATACAATCAGACAGAAAAGGGATGAAGCTCCAAAATAATATAATAAGAAACATATCCAAAAAACTATGCAGAAACAATCAATGGGGATATGAGGACCTACAAAGAATATTATAGAGACACTCCTCCACTGAGAAGATTCATATTTCAGAATCAACAACCAAGAAATATGCCTCTAGAAGAAGAAGGATTCAAAAGAGAAAATCCTTTCAGAATATCTTCAACTCCCAGGTATCAAACTATATGTTTTGGTTTATGTTATGCATGTAATAATTTTTTACACAAAGTTATGTATTGCAGAGCTAAAAAAAGGAACATAAACAAATTTTAAAGTAATACACAAAAGAGTTATCCAATAAGGCCCACTGAAACACAGAGAAGAAGTTACAATAGGTTTGAATCATTGAGCATGGAAGTGGAATGATGCAAGTGTAACAACTTTTGACACATGGCCAAATATTGCAGAATGATAGTTCCTCTTAGAGAACCACAATAGAAAAACAACAATCACAGACATGAACCTTAGAAGAGAACACTGATAAGAAAGAAGAATCAATATAGCAATGAAGAATGCACACTCTCTCTACAAGATAAGCAGAAGAAACGTGGTTGGTATGTTCACAGTGGCTACTCAAAACACATGGAAGGTGATAAATATAGGTTTATTACATTAAGAAAGGAATGAGATGGATGAGTCTCCTTTGGAAATGATGATTCAACTAAAATCATTGGAAAAAGCACAGTCATAATTGGAAACAAGAATATCAAGGCAAAACGTTTTCTACTAGTAGAAGATATGAAACATAATCTTCTAAGTGTGAGTCAAATTTGTGACCAAGGTCATAAAGTTACTTTTGATTCACAAAAGTGTGAGATAAGAAAAGAAGGTTCAAGAAAATTGATTGCAACAACTGCAAGAACTTCAAGAAATATATATGTACTAAGTGAAATTGGAAATGAAAAGTGTTGTCTAGGAATGGAATATGAAAGTTGGCTATGAAATAGAAGAATGGGTCGCATACGCTTTGATAACCTTGTCAAAGTCATAAGAAAGGAAGTAGTTAGAGAAATGCTCTAGATTACAAAACCAACCAATACTTTGCAAGTATTGTCAACAAGGAAAGAAAACAAAGACTAGGTTTAAATCAAAAGAATATTCAATGACAAGACCACTAGAAATTGTGCATCATGATCTAGTTGGACCAACTACAACAAAGGGTTTAAAAGGTGAGAAATAATTTATGTTATTAGTTGATGATTATACAAGAATGACTGTATTTTTCTTTCTCAGGAATAAGTCGGAATCTTTTGAAAACTTCAAGGTCTACAAGGAAATGGTTGAAAATGAAATGGATTCAAAAATCAAATATTTGAGATATGATAATAGAGGAGAGTTCACTTAAAAGGAATTTATGGACTACTGCAAGAGGCATGGAATAAAAAGGAAATTCTCCATTGCTAGGACACCTCAACAGAATGGAGTTGTTGAAAGAAAGAACAAGACAGTACAAGAAATGGCTCGAACAATGTTAATGGATTCAAAATTGACATATATATTTTGGAAACATGCAGTACATGAAACGGTTCATATTGAAAACAAAGTATTGCTTAGAAATGCCACTGGAAAAACTCATGAGCTATGGAAAGGAAGACCAACAAATGTGAAGCACTTCAAAGTATTTGGAAGAAAATTATACATCAATAGAGAAGATGACAGAATGAGAAAGTTTGATTCTCATGTGGACAAAGGAGTACTTGTTGGTTACTCAAGTAAAAGGAAAGCATACAAGTGTTACAATTTGAGGTTGAAAAAAGTTGTGGAAAGCATCAATGTAACAATTGATGAAATAGGTGGACGGGAATTAAAGGAAGAAGAAAATGAATCAATGGAATAGATTTACGAAGAAGAAGAAGAAGATGAAGAAGAAATAGAAGGGGAAGATGAAGAGGATCAGATAAAAGTAGAATATCAAGTTCAAAAAGTGACTCCAAAGACACCTAGCAAATGAGTATAGAAGAATAATCCTTTAGATCAGATTATCTGAAACAAAGATATAAGAGTTGAGACTAGAAGAAGAATCTGTTCACCAGAACAAATGAACCTAGCACTCTCATCTACAATTGAAACAAACCATTTTGAAGAGGCCAACAAGGATAAATTTTGGAATAATGCCATGGATGAAGAATTGGATCAAATAGAGAAGAATGACACTTGGGAATTGGTTCCAAGACCAAAGAATAAGAATGCGATTAGCACAAAGTGGGTATTTAGAAATAAATTGAATGAAGATGGACAAGTTGCAAGGAACAAAGCTATATTGGTATGTAAAGGATACACACAGGTTGAATGAATCGACTTTGAAGAGACATTTGCTCCACTTTCCAGAATGGAATCAATCCGATTTCTCCTAGATTATGCATGCACCAAGAATATTAAAGTGTATCAGATGGACGTGAAATCAACTTTTGTGAACATGGAACTTGAAGAATAAGCCTACATTGAACAACCAGAAGGATTTCAATTGTAAAAGAACACAGATTATGTGTGTAAATTGAAGAAGGACTTATATGGTCTAAAACAAGCTCCTAGAACATGGTACTCTAGACTGGATAAATGTCTACAATAGGCAAGGTTCAGAAAATGAAGTACAAACATCGACCTCTACATCAAGGTAGCTCAAGATAGTATTTTATTAATTGAAGTCATATAGAAGCCCAAAAAAGTAAAAGTGTTTGAAAAATAAATTATTTAATTAATAAATGTAATGGAGAAATCCCTAAACTAAGGAAAGTGGAATGCTACATGAAAGTATAAATAAGATTCAAGTCTCTCTCATTTAATCACACTTGAACATATTGAATATCTTTTGTTGTGTAAGTCTTATTGCAAGTACTCATTCATACATCTGAAGTTGCTAAAGTCTGAGGTAGTATGGAGGGTTGACGATGAAAGTTTTAGAATTAAAGGGAATACTGAAAAACCTTAAATTATGAGGTGTACACGAGCTAACAGTGTATTATGGTGCATACATACACAGGATGGCAATGTATTAGGGTGCTTTCGTACGCGGGATGGTAGTGCATTAGAGTGCATACATGTGGGTAAATCCATGGAAACTTGAGAAGATGAAGATGGAGAGGTTCTAGATTATGAGATAAATCTCCCAGGAAGGTCTACAATGCTAAGATACATCAGATCTATCCATTGTCTCAAAAGGTATGTCTTATTTATATGAATAGTTGGATTTTGATGTATGCATGAGAAATGGTTATGGAGATTTGAGGATTCTCCCTAGAGAAAATAGTAGTTGCATGGGATATTTTGTATAAGTAGGACATACATAAATATAGTGATGGTATATTTATCATTAATACTTCTTGTTAGAGTTGAGGCACATCTTGTATTTCTTGGCATATGGCTAAGGGTTTTTTTGGTACATGGTTGAGAGCTTGTATTGGTTGGTGTATTGAAAGATGAATATCATAAAGGGTTTGAAGTCTATATCATGTGAGGGTTGTTATACTTGTTCATGATTACAAACACTTATGGAACATGACTAGAGAGAGATATAGAGTTTTTGGGTAAAGGTTATGTATGAGGATGCATGCATAGGGTACAGATACAGTTTGGATACAGTGACATGTTACAAATCTATTTGAAATAAGTTATAGAAGGTCAGAAGTTTTTAGAAGAAAGAAAACCCTAGTTTTCAAAAGGAATACACAAGCTTCATAACAATTTGGTTGTGTACATACGTGGGCTTCATAATAGATAAGGAGTGTACATATGCGTGCTGCAGAACTACAAGTCGCGTATCTGTTATATTTTGGTTGATACATGTTTATTTCAGGTAGAAGTTGATTGCAGGGCAGTAGTACATGTTGGTTGCAGAACAATGGTATAGGTTGGCATAATTGTATAGTGATAGTGTGAGAGTGGTTCCATCATTTTACTTATATTTCAGGGCAGTTGGATGGAGCAAGGATAGGTGGTTGTAGCCACCTTCTAGTTGTAGCCCGAAAACTTAGGGGGTTGTAGCCTCCTTTTGGTTGTAGTTAGAGAATTGGGGAGTTGGAGATTCCGTCAAGTTGTAGCCTGAGAAAATAGGGGGTTGGAGCCTCCTTCCAAGTGCATCTTGAAAACAAAGGAATTTGGTGCTTCCAATTAATCTAATTCATCAAGACATATAAGAAAAAGAATTATGTGGTTTTCTCTCGCTTTGGGTTTTCATGTAAATAGACTGGTGTACTGTGTATGTGTATGATTGCTCATTTGTTCATTGTTTATTTACTTTTCAATTATTGGATGATAATTCTACACTGATATAACACTTGCATTATATGGTTAAAAAGTATTACATTGCTCTATTACTGACTCACACCCCTTTCAGTAATCCAACAATTGGTATAAGAGAAGGTTCCTTCAAAAATCAGTTTAACCACTGAAAGGTAGATCATGGAGAGAAACAACATGTACAAAAATGGAATACCATAGTTTGATGGACAAAAGTATGCATTTTGGAGTAGAAGGATGAAAACATATATAAAGGAAATAAGTTGTAGATGGATAAAAAGAACCACCAGTTCCGTTGATAAATGAAAGAGCAATAAAAATCAGTCAAAATAATTCCAAATCCACAAATGAACTTTTGAATGGTTTTTACGAATCAGTATTCACCAAAGTTATTCATTGTAAATCCACTAAAGAGATTTGGGAAAAAATTCAAAATATTTATGAAGGATATTCAAAAGTCAAACCAACAAATATTCCAATTTACAAAGGTCAGTTCAAACAACTAAAGATGAATGAAGATGAGAATAATGCAGCTTATTTCTTACCAATCAATGAAACAATAAATGGAATCATAGGATTGGGAGAATAAATCAAATAATCTGTAATTGTTCAAAAGGTACTAAGATCTCTTCCTATGAGATTTGACCCTAAGATATCGACACTAGAAGAAAGAGCATATTTAGACTCAATAAGCATGGATGAACTAAATGGGATATTCAAATCATATGGAATGAGAATTGAATAGGAAAATCCATATATATAAGAGGCATCTTACAAAGCATCCAAAAGGTCAAAGAAGTGGTCAACTTCATCAGAAGATTGATCAAGGGAACCAATGATCGATATAGAGGTAAGCTTCCTTTGATTTTTTTTAGTTGTGATGGTATTGGTCATTTTGATAACAAATGTCCTCATAAGAAAAATAAGAGGAATGATGAATATTACTCAAATAGAAAAAAAAATATAAAGGTAAAAGAACCAGAAAGAAAGTTTTCAAGAAAAACTTATGCACCAAAGAAGACATCTCATCATCAGATGAAGATGAAGTCAATGACAGTGAGACAGAAAGAGTTGTATTCATGATAGTATAAGACTCTAACAAAGAAGATACCAAAGAACAATATGAAGAGGCTGAAGAAGAATATGAATAGGAAGAATTTGACCGGCGAGAAGAATTATTGTGTGCCATATAAGTTATAAGAAGAGAAAAGAAGAAAAACAAGAAGCTAAAAGAGGAAATGGACAATAAATAAGACACTTACGAACTAGAACAAATGATCACAAATTTTATGGTTCAAATAGAAGAAGATAAAAGAATTGAAGAATCACTCAAAGAAAAAGTATAAGAAAAATACATGATCATTGGAAATTTGGAAGCAAAGATTGTCACATTAAGAAAGAATCTTCAAAAGAAAAATATGCAGAACATCTCAAAATTTTTGTATAACATTATTAGTAGTCAAAAGCCCCATCATGCCAAGTCTAGACTTGGATACAATCATACAGAAAAGGGATCAAGCTTGAAAACAACAGAACAAAAAACATATCCAAAAAACTATGCAGAAAAAATCAAAGGGGATAGAAAGACCTACAAAGAAGATTATAGGGACACTCCACCACCGAGAAGATTTAGATTTTAGAATCAACAACCGAGAGACAGACCTCAGGAAGAAGAAGGATTCATAATATCAACTCCTTTCAAAATATGTTCAACTCCCAGGTATCAAACTATTTCTTTTGGTTTATTTTATGCATGTAATAATTTTGGACATAAAGCTATGTATTGCAGAGCTAACAACAAGAACATAAACATCTTTGAAAGTCATACACAAAAGGGTTATCCAAGAAGGCCCAATGGAATGCAAAGAATAATTTACAACAGGTTTGAATCATTGAGCACTAAAGTGGAATGTTGCAAGTGTAACTGTTGGATTACTGAGAGGGGGGGTGAATCAATAATAGCGTAATTATAATCCTTTTTATCCAAATAATACAAGTGTTATATCAATGCATAATTATTATCCAATAATGAGAAATAAGAAATGAACAATCACACACATACATAGTACACCAGTGTTTTACGTGGAAATCCAAATCGGGAGAAAACCACAGAATGTTTATCTTATATGTCTTGAAGAACTACATTCATTGGAAGCACCAAGTTCTTTTGTTTTTCAGCTGTAACTGGAAGGAGGCTCCAACCCCCTAGTTTCTCAGGCTACAACCTGAGGGAATATCCAACTCCCCAATTCGCTGGCTACAACCAGAAGGAGGTTACAACCCCCTATGTTCTCCAGATACAACCATAAGGTGGCTACAACCACCTGTCCTTGCCCCATCCAACCGCCCTAAAGTAAAAGTAGAATGATGGAACCACTATCACATTATAACTGTGAGATATACCATTGTAAACACGTACTAATAAAACTGAACCATGCATCAACCTGTACCATAAACAAGTGCATCAACCATGCACCAACCTATACCAAAAAATCTGTAATCAACTTGTACCATAAAAAAGTGCAACCAACCATGTAAAAAGTGTTGAAATTACAAATACAACTGATAGGGGGGGGGTGACTCAGTTGTTACTGTGCTTAAAGAATTTATGACTTATTCAAATAAGTTTTTAATCTCTTTCAAGTGACCATCAATATTATACAAGATATGAACAACATAAATAATGAACATCAGTGACACATAAGATATACACAGAGACATATTTTCACGAGGAAACCCATAAAGGGAGAAAACCTCTTCTTCTTCAAATGATAGGAAGTCTTTTAAGTTTTGTACATCATATATCTTTGAGCACCAACTCAATGTGAGGCTACTACCTCTGTTTTACAAGATCCAACTTGTTGAGAGCACCAAATCTCTGGTTTTTCTAGAACCCACTAGAAGGAAACACCAACTCCCTAAGTGTTCTAGCACTGACTGGATGGAAGCACCTACTTCCACTTATACAAGCACCAACTAGCATACAAAAAACTCTGTGTTTTCCTGAGCACCACCCTGCCATCCTGTTTTTCTAGACACAACTAGATGGAAGATACAACTTCCAATATTCAAGCACCAACTTGAATATCAGAGGACCACATTCCTCCCTATCACCACCCTACCTCCCTGATTTTGTATAAATGAATGAATATCCAACAATACAGATATATCAATTCTTACCACTTCTTCACTATTATGCAATTCTTCTCTGCTACACTATTCTTCTGCTCTGTTCATACTTGATTTGACTTGCTGTCTCTTTCTATCTATTATTTCTCTGTCGGTCTCATGCTCTTTGATATGTGCACATTCTACTCTCTTCACCTTTTCTATTATGTTCAACTTTTGTTCCTCATCTATGAGATTTCTTCACACAACGCATACTGTAATTTTACATTTCTATAGTTCAACTCATTTTTCAGTCAGAACAACCAACTTACACAGTCGCTGCATGTCACACTTATGCTCTCCTACAAAATCAGTTACACCTCGAATCTCCAAGAAAAATTCCTCGGAAACTAAATCGCCAAATGTCCAAGAACTATGATTCAGTTCTACTAACTGAATAATTAACCGTGAGGTGAGGCAGTAACCCTTTGATCAAATTCCAATTAACCAACACCGTTGGATTAAATTTGCAGGATCTTGCATTTATCCCATATGCCCATTGGATGTGACCACATGCCTAATCAAGAGGCACTTCAGTTTCGCATTTCGTGAATTTTGTTGTGAGTCACATTGACTCTTCCAACTCTCAATCATGAAATGGAGCCTTGAAAATTGCAAGCTCCTTCCTTCATGTGCCCACGACGATGACTAAGCGCTTATCCATAAAGAGCTTTCGTGATTCAGGATTCGAGGATTCTTCCATGAGTCTCCTTGACTCCTTGACTCTTGGTACCCAAAATGGAGCCTAGATACACTAGCTCCTTCCCCTCTCATGACCATCGATGGTGACCATAGCCTACGCAAAAAGGCATTTTTCAATTTATCATTTCGGTATTCCTGTGATGAAGGGTCTCGACACTCCAAGTTGCGATCCATGAAATGGAGCTTAGAAATTATCTCCTTCCCTTGAGTCGTTGTCGATGTGACCATAAGTTATGACCAGGGGCCAAGCATGATATTTTTTTGCGATTTATCATATCAGTGTTTCTGTCATGAGTTGCTTCCTTGACTCCTCCAACTCTTGGTATCCGAAACTCCGAAATGGAGACATATGAATGGTCCACGCTCTCCCTTGATCAACGACTTAGATTGAACCACGGTTTTGCATTTTGTGATTTCAAAGGATAGAGCTCCTCCTACCTTTGACTTTCTAGCCAGCGAAAATCTAACCTCTCACCACATGTAGTCTGCATCCAATGATCAGGAATTTTTTTCGCGATTTTGCATATCGCAAGTTTGAGGAGTTAGAGCACCTCCTCCTTCTGGATTTCCCAATATGTGAAACTCTGAAATAAAGTTTTTGTCATGCCCTCATCTTTCTCCATGTGTCCTTCTTAGATCAATGGTCCTCCTTCTTTCGAAACTTTGTAATTCTGCTTCATATTGTACTTAATGATCGTGCTCCTTCTTCTGGATCCGACGATGGTCGATCTTCGCATTCAGATCTGACGCCTGAGATCTGTTCTCCTCTTCTACGTGCTCCTCCTGTCTTAATTCATATCTGACAACCATCGATAATTCGGGATGGGTGATACAATGATCATTGTTGATCCTCCTCCTGAGCTTATGCTTTTGATATTTCCATGCCATCATCGTTGCGCTGCTGGTCTTGCCACTTTCTCTTGTTTGCCATCGTCGGGCTGAGCTTGCCATCAATGACAAACAAATACTCTACCTTTTTTCCATTATAAATATGCCAACAGTATTCCCCTTTGGAATTGATGGCAACCTTGAAGAACCTAAACACTACTCGGCTTGAAAATCCAACCATACCACTGTAGCATCCTTACTATTACCACACTTTCTCCCCCTTTGACATCAATGTCAAAGAAGAAACACGTTCCCCCTGATTTTTTGCGGTACATACTCCCCCTGTCAACTATGAAAATCTTAGAAATACAACAGATATTCAATAAGTACTCCCCCTGACCAGGTGAACAGATTAGATGAAAGGAGTTATAACCCCCAACTTCTGAGGAAGATATCCAAAAGGGGTCGCTGCTAACGGTTTAGTAAATATATCAACTATTTGTTCTATGGAAGGAATATAATTCAGTTGAACAATTATGTTTGTAACTTGTTCTCTGAGAAAATGGTATTTTATTGGGATATGCATAGTCTTGGAATGAAGAACACGATTCTTGGAGACACTAATGGCACTGGTGTTATCATAGTGAATTGTAATCAGATCAGTATATATTACCTTCAAATCTGCAAGAGTTTGTATCATCCACAAAATATGAGTGTAGCAAGTAGCAACACCAATGTACTCTGCCTTTGTAGTTGATAGGGAAATAGACCCATGCTTCTTACTAATCCATGCTACCAATGAGTCACCCAAGAATAATGCACCTCCACTGGTGCTCTTTCTCTCATCAACACAAGTTTCCCAAACAACATCTGAATAAGTAGTTAACTGAATATTCTGATTTCTAGGATACCACACACCATAGGTCATTGTGCCCTTCAAGTATTTGAATATCCTTTTTAAATCTACTAAATAACTTTGTTTAGGAGAAGACTGATAATGACCTACCATTCCAACAACTTTCATTATATCAGGATGGGATGATCTGATGTATAGAACAATGTCTATCATTGATCGATATTTCCTTTGATCAACATCACGTGAAATATCATCTTTATTGAGCTTGCAACCAACCACCATAGGTGTACTAGCAGGAGAAGAATCTTCCATCTGAAATTTCTTCAACATCTCTTTCAAATATTTTTCTTGTGAGATAAATATTCTTGCAGAACTTTGATTTACTTGTAAACCAAGAAAGTATGACAGTTCTCCTATCATGGACATCTCAAAATCTGTTTGCATAGAGTTATAAAACCACTAGACATAGGATTCATTAGTACAACAAAAAATAATATCATCTACATAAACCAAAACAACTAGTAAATTATCACCTTCAGACTTAATGTAGAGATTGTTGTCAACAATACCTTTCTTGAACCCTTTGTCTTGTAAACATTTGTCCAGTCTATAATACCAAGCTCATGGTGCTTGTTTCAGTCCATGTAAATCATTATTCAGCTTGCAAATATACTTAGGATTATCTGTCAATGAGAATCCTTCAAGTTGCTCCATATATACTTCTTCCTCTAGATCTCCATTAAGAAATGTTGACTTAACATCCATCTGATACACTGCAAATTTCTTATGACATGAATTTGCGATAAACATCCTGATGGCTTCCAATCTTTCCACTGGTACAAAGGTTTCATCAAAATCATGTCCTTCAACTTGTGCATACCCTTTACAGACCAATCTGGCTTTATTCCTAACAACTTGTCCTTTTTTATTCATTTTATTCTTGAACACCCATTTGGATCCTATTACATTCTTATCTTCAGGTCTAGGAACAAGCTCCCAAGTATTTTTCTTCTCAATCTGATCAAGCTCTTCATTCATAGCTCTAATCCAATCATCATGGTGGTTGGCTTCATCAAAATTTTTAGGTTCAATCATAGATAAAAAGGAAACATGAGATTGTTTTGAGTCTTTAATCAATTTCCTTCTTGTCTGAACTCCTTTATTTATATCTTCAATTATCTGATTTTCAGGATGATTCTCTCTAACAATTTTGAGAGATGATTTTGCTTCTTTTTTCTAATTTGTGTCAGTCAGAGTATTCGTATCTTCATCTGATTCAGATTCTTATCTTTTTGATCCTTGGACTTGTTCATCTTCATCTTCAACTATATCTTTTGTGCTTGGTTCAACATTGCTTACATTTCTGACCGAGATTTCTTCATCAACTTTAATGTCGATACAGTCAACCAAATTATGTAGCCTCTTATTGTAGCATCTGTACCCTTTATAGTTTGTAGCATAACCTAAGAAGATACCTTCATCAGCCTTGTCATCATATTTGCCAATATTTTCATCATTATTCTTAATATAACATTTACTCCCAAAGATTTTAAAATGCTTGATTGAAGTAGGTCTTCCATACCATAGTTCATAAGGAGTCTTGTCACTATGTGACCTGAGATGAGCTTTGTTCAGGATATGAACAATTGTATGAATAACTTCCACCCAATATGTCTGAGAAATATTCTTTTCATTCATCATTGATCTTTCCATTTGCTGAATTGATCTATTATGCCTCTCAACTACTCCATTTTGCTGTGGAGTCCTTGGAATAGTGTATTCTCGTTTCATTCAATGTTTATCACATAACTCTTTGAAGTTCCATGAACTAAACTATCCTCCTCTATCAGACCTTACTGCCTTCAATCTTTTTCCTGTTTGATTCTCAGTCAGAGCCTTAAACACTTTGAATTTTTCAAATGCTTTGGATTTTTCCTTCAAAACGGAAACCCATGTTAGTCTAGAATAATCATCAATGATCAAAATAAAATAGTTTTCCTTTCCTGTACCTTCCTTCCTTGATGGTCCACATAAATCCATATGCACTAACTAGAGTGGTTTTTCTGTTGAAGGAAAGTTTTTAGATTTGAACTGTGTCCGAGTAAGCTTTCCTATTTGGCAAGGTTTACAAACATAATCATATGGATTTGATATCTTTGGAAGATCTTTTACTGCCCCATTGTTTCTAAGCTTGATTATATGATCAAAATTTAGATTTCCAAGTCTCTTATGCCCTAGCCAAATTTCATCATACTTGCTTAAATGGCATTCTTCTTTCTCTTCTTTTAACACATAGACATTGTTTTCTGTTCTTATCCCTTTTGCAACCAACTGTCCTGAATTCACAGACTTTATTTTACAATCTTTATAAGTAGAAAAAACTTCACATCCTCGGTCACAGACTTGAATGACACTAAGAAAATTATGTTTTAGACCATCTACAAATAAAACATCCTAAGATTTTCTTTTCCCATTACTCAGACTTACCATTCCTTTACCTTTTATTTTTCCTGGTGCATCGTTTCCAAAAGTTACATTTCTTGATTTGTTTTAACTTAGAGTTAGAAACTTACTTTTGTCTCTAGTCATATGTTTGGAACATCCACTGTCAATATACCAGGGATTATTTTGTCTTTGGGCTGATAACACTAGTCCACACGTGTCATCATCTTTCGTCTTCCAAACCTTGAAATTTTCATCTGTGGGATTCAAATTTGGCTCATAATTCCTTAAGCAACAATTTGCATCTTTATGTCCATAATTATGGCAGATGTAACATTCTGGTTCACTAAATAACATATCATAGAAATTGTTATGCTCATAATTGTTGTTATGCTTAACCTGCATCCTTTTCCCAACCATCACATGATTTATAGTCTGTGGTTGTTTGTTGCTTGGCTGTATCGATCTTTGTTGTGGTAGATAGTTATTCCTTGAGTATCTTGATTTCTCATATCTAATTATTAAAGAACAAGTTATAGCTTTGTGACCAAAGTTAGAACAGAAAAAACAATATCCATAGAAAAATCCTTTGTACCTGGAAAAAGTATGTCTTCTTTGAGTGGGTCAATTTATTTCATGCTGATAATTTATCGGATCGACAGATTCGATTCTAGTACTTTTTCTTTCATTCCTTCTTGGTGGCTAATTTTATTTCTTTGTTTCTGTAGAGTGACTATTGTCAATGGTTGTGGATTTGAAAAACTTGATGGGTTCTGTATTACTTGGATGATCACTACTTGATCCTTCTTGATACCCCAAGCCAGCTTTCAAATTTGGATTTATTTGCTGATTTAGAATGGAGGTTAATCCTTCTGAAGCTTTAATACTTGTCATATTTTGGTGATACAATGCCTTAAACTTATCCATCTCTTTTTTGGTTTTTACTATCTCTTCTTCTAAGGCTTCACACCTCTCTTTCTTCTCTTATAAATTTTTCTTCAAAATGTCCTCTATTTTCTTTGCCTCTTCTAACTCTACTTTTAGTAGGGCAAAGACTTCATCAGGTTTTTTAACATTCATTTTAAAATGCATCAACAAATGTTTTTGTTTTCTCTTCTTACATCGAAGTCTGTCAATTTCTTCCAAAGCACTGATTAATTCACCTTCCATATCCACCACAGCTTCTTCATCATCCATTTCACCTCCTAAATGTTCATCACTAAGATCTTCCATAGCCATAAGCAAAAAATCATTCACTTTCTCTTCATAGGATGAATCACTATCTATGTCTTCTGAGGAGTTGTCATTGTTTGCACACAAACTTTTCTTTTTACTATATTTCTTAAATTTGTATTTCTTTTCATCATCAGAGTTCTGATCATTTTTCTGGTGAGGAAACTTAGATGCAAAATGACCTATCTTACCACAGCTAAAAAATTTGGAAGGGAGATTGCCTTGATATTTTCTTGATCCTTTCTTTAACCTTCTCACAAATTTTGCCTCAATATCATCTAATTTTGAATTAGTATTCTTGTCTGCTTTAAAAGATGCTTCTCTAGTAATGGATTTATCTTTTCTACTTCTCATTTCATATGCAGTTAGAGTTCCTAGAAGTTTATCAATAGTTGTAGTTTTAAGATCATTCAGTTCTTCTATTGCTGAGACTTTTGGATTAAATTTATCAAGCAGAGATCTTAAAATCTTATGAACTAAAAATGATTCTTCAATTTTCTCACCAAGACCCTTCATGGCATTCACAAGTTCTTCAACTCTTAAAAAATACTTGCTAACTGTTTCATCTTCATTCATCTTTATTTGTTCAAAATTCAATCTATATGTTTGAAGTTTGGCATCTTTTACTTTCTCATTTCCTTCATAATTGTTAATAAGTTTATCCCACATTTCTTTGGTAGTTTGAAGATACATCACCTTTACAAACTCATCTTCTGCAAGTCCATTCAAGATATCATTCATTCCCTTAGAATTAAAGCTAAATTATAACTTATCATCCTTGGAAGCTAACACAACAGGCTTTATGTATCTAGTCTCTACTAAATCCCAAACATCAACACCTAAGGCCATTAGGTATGTTCTCATTCTAACCTTTCAGAAGGAAAATGTTTTTCCATCAAACAGAGGAGGCTTACTAGATGAATTCCCTTCATGACTTGTCATGTTTAAACTTACAGATCTACCTTTAAATAAAAGGAACCCTCTTTGATACCAATTGTTGAAATTAATAAGAAAACGAAGAGGGGGGGGGAGGTGAATCAGTTGTTATTGTGATTAAACAATTTATGACTTATTCAAATAAGGTTTTAATCTCTTTCGAGTGACCATCAATATTATACAAGATATGAACAACATAAATAATGAACATCAGTTAGACATAAGATATACACAGAGACAAATTTTCATGAGGAAACCCATAAAGGGAGAAAAAATCTTCTTCTCTGAATGATAGGCAGTATTTTAAGTTATGTACATCATCTATCTTTGAGCACCAACTCAATGCGAGGCTACTACCTCTGTTTTACAAGCTCCAACTTGTTGAGAGCACCAACTCTCTGGTTTTTCTAGCACCCACTAGAAGGAAGAACTAACTTCCTGAGTGTTCCAGCACTGACTGGATGGAAGCACATACTTCCACTTATACAATAACCAACTAGCATACAGAAAAATCTATGTTTTCCCGAGCACCAACCTGCCACCCTGTTTTTCTAGCCACAACTAGATGGAAGATATAGCTTCCAATATTCAAGAACCAACTTGAATATCAGAGGAAAATATTCCTCCATAGAACCACCATACCTCCCTGGTATTATATAAATGACTGAATAACCAACAATACAGATATATCAATTCTTACCACTTCTTCACTGTTCTGCAATTCTTCTCTGCTACACTATTCTTTTTCTCTGTTCATACTTGGTTTGACTTGTTGTCTCTTTCTATATGTTCTTTCTCTATCCTTCTCATGCTCTTTGATATGTGCACATTCTTCTCTCTTCACCTTTTATGTTATGTTAAGCTTCTTCTCCTCATCTCTGAGTTTTCTTCACACTGCGCATACTGTAATTTTACCTTTCTACAGTTCAACTCATTTTTCAGTCAGAACAACCAACCTTACACAGTCGCTACATGTCACTCTTATGCTCTCCTAGAAAATAAGTTACACCTTGAATATCCAAGAAAAATGCCTTAGCAATTGAATATCCAAACGTCCAAGAAATATGATTCAGTTCAATTAACTGAATAATTAACTGTGAGGTGAGACAACAACCCTTCGATCAAATTCCAATTAACCAACACCATTGGATTAAATCTGCATGATCTTACATTTATCCCATATCCCACTGACTGTGACCACAGGCCTAATCAAGAGGCACTTTGGTTTCACGTTTCGTGAATTTTGTTGCGAGTCACATTGACTCTTCCAATTCTCGATCACGAAATGGAGCCTTGCAACTTGCAAGCTCCTTCCTTCACGTGCCCATGACGATGACCAAACACTTATCCATAAAGAGCTTTCGTAATTCACAATTCAAAGATTCCTATGTGATTCTCCTTGACTCCTTGACTCCCGGTACCTGAAATGGATCCTAGCTACGCTAGATCCTTCCCCTCTCATGACCATCGGTGGTGCCCACATCCTACTCCAAAAGGCATTTCACAATTTCGCATTTCGACATTCCCGTGATGAAGGATCTTGACACTCCAAGTTGCGATCCCCAAAATGGAGCTTATCAATTAGCTCCTTCCCTTAAGCCTTCCTTGATGTGACCATAAGTTATGACTAGGGGATAAGCACGAGAGTGTTTCATGATTTCTCATATCATCGTTTTTGCCGTGAGTTGCTTCCTTGATTCCTCCAACTCCCGGTATCCAAAACTCCAAAATGGAGCCAGATCAACGGTCCAGGCTCTCCCTTGATCAATGACTCAGATTGAACCACAGTTTTGCATTTCACGATTTCAAAGGATAGATCTCCTCCTTCCTTTGAATTTCCAGTCAGCCAAAATCTGACCTCTCACCACGTGTAGTTTTCATTCAATGGTCAAGAATGTTTATCGTGATTTCGCATATCACAAGTTTGAGGAGTTAGAGAACCTCCTCCTTTTGGATTTCCCAATCTGCGAAACTATGAAACAGAGTTTTTTTCGTGCCATGATATTTCGCCACGTGTCCTTCTTGGATCAACAATCCTCCTACTTTTGGGACTTTGTAATCTCGCTTCATATTGTACTTAAATATTGTGCTCCTTCTTCTGGATCCGAGGATGGTCGGTCTTCGCGTTTAGATCTGACGCCTGAGATCTATTCTCCTCTTCTATGTGCTCCTCCTGTATTAATTCATATCTAACGGCCATTGGGAATTCAGTATGGGTGATCCAACGATCATTGTTTCTTCTCCTCCCTAGCTTACGCTTCTGATCTTTCCATGCCATCATCGTTGTGTTGCTAGTCTTTCCACTTTCTCTTGTTTGTCATCGTCCGACTGAGCTTGCCATCAATGAAAAACAAATTCTCTACCTTCTATCCGTAATAAATATTCCAACACCAAGTATGTACCAATCACATGTAAATTACTCATCAATATGTACCAACATCATCAACTATACACCTCATGTATGTGCCAACTCATCAACTACTTGTCTCAAGCATGTACCCAACTTGTACCTCAACCAAAATCCCTCATCAATTTCATCATCCAAATATGATTTGTAACTCTGTAATAGACCTGGTGTATATGATCACATACCTGCAAACCTTCCTTAACTTTAACAACAAGAGACTATCATTTTCATCAAACGTTTCTTTAGTCTCACAAGACTAGTTTTGGATTAGTCAACAACCCTAACTTGAAATAATCATAACTTTGTACCTGTAACGAATAAATATCTGAAACTGATATACAATTTTCTTTAGTGTTTTTTATGAAATTCCTCTAGTTTTCACTACTTGGAACCTCTCAGAAAAGGATTTATGGAAAAAATGGCACACCTTGCTGAATTTTGGCTTATTCTAGAGAGTGACCTTGTAGAGCGTGCCCCACACGAAATATTTGTTGCATTGATATGAAACTATTACACAACATAGTAAATCCTATAATATAACCAAAACATTTTTTCTTACTAAATTTGGATCCGTTATGAATAAGTTAGGACATTTGTACCCGAAACACCTGTTTTTGACTAGTTTCAGGACTAGCCACAAACCCTATTTTCCACGGAGTGTAACTCCAAAAATAAAATGACCCACAAGATGAATTTTTTACCAAAGATACTTGGATATGTTTACTTAATGGAATATAAATTTCACGGTCTGAAGCATTCTAGAAAAAAAAATATTGCAAAAATGGTGAGATGACATGAAAAAAACATACCTTAGAAAGCATCATCAAATGAATTTATCCTTCCTTGAATTCCGGCCTTCTTTTCTTTTCCTTCCTTAGAAATTGGTCTTATATATCCTTTGGTTACCTAAGACACCTATAGGTATTAAATATTCTCAAGTTTGTATCAAATGAGAGAGCCTTGCCTCTTATTTATACTCTCCAAGTAGCTTCCGTAAAAACATCTTCTAGGTCACTTTGCCCACTTTCCTTATTTTAGGGTTAACCCACTTCTAATTTCTCCATTAAATTTATTATTGAATTAATTTATTTTGTATTCACTTTGAATTATAGTACACTCATCACTTCACTTTATTATTTACCTTTTAAAATCTCTTAAACCACTTTGACTACTTTGACCTTTTGGGGCTTGTAGATGACATATGAGGGTCCTCCAACTATGTAAGGCCATAACTCTCAAACCGTGAGGAGATATGTGATGTTACACATACCACCATAAATGGAATGACATGTAATATCCATATAGAATATTATTACCTAAAAATATATCAAAACTCATACCGTTATCCATCAAACAAACTTGGGTCCATTACCCAAACCAAGGTTCTCCAACTTCTCATGGCCATAACTCTCTAACTGTGAGGAGTTATGTGACGTTCCACATACCACCGGAAATGGCATGAAAATAAATATCCATATAGGATATTTTAACTAACAAATTCATTGGCGTTCATCTCATTATTCCACAAATAAGCATGGTTTCTCTAACCATACTTCTAGGAAAACTCAATCCGTAAAGCATCTTCCCGTGAGGGCTTTCACCATAAGGGGACCGCATTGGAGTTCATCCATTTCTACTTATTATCAACCATGACAGGACAATAACAAGTCATCTTTACATCAAACAATCTTGGGACCATTACCTAACCTTTGTGCTATGGGGCTTTCTTCAAAGGTTGACATCAATGACAACCAACCTTAATCAACAGTAACAACTTTGGACACATGGAAAAAGATTGTAGAATAATAGTTCCTCCTATAGAACCACAAAAAACAACAACAATCACAGACATGAACCTCAGAAGAGAACATGGATAAGAAAGACAAATCGGTATAGAAATGAAGAATGCACACTCTCTCTACATGCTAAGAAGAAGAAACATGACTGGTATGTTGACATTGGTTGCTCAAAACACATGATAGGTGATAAATACATGTTTATTATATTAAGAAAGGAATGAGATGCATCAATCTCCTTCATAAATGATGATTTAGCTAAAATCATTGGAAAAGGCACAATCAGAATTGGAAATAAGAATACCAAGGAAGAAAATGTTCTACTGGTAGAAGATATGAAACATAATCTTTTAAGTGTGAGTCAAATGTGTGACCAAGTTCATAAAGTTACTTTCGATTCAAAAAATTGCAAGATAAGAAAAGAAGGTTAAGGAAAATTGATTACAACAGTTGCAAGAACTTCAAGCAACATATATGTACTAACTAAAATTGGAAATGAAAAGTGTTTTCTAGGAAAGGAATATGAAAGTTGGATATGGCATAGAAGAATGGGTCACAAACACTTTGATAACCTTTTCAAAGTTAGAAAAAAGGAAGCAGTTAGAGAAATGCCCCAGATTACAAAACCAACCAATACTTTATGCAAGCATTGTCAACAAGGAAAGAAAACAAAGACTAGGTTTAAATCAAAAGATTATTCAGCGGCAAGACCACTGGAAATTGTGCATAATGATCTAGTTGGACCAACTACAACAAAGGTTTTAAAAGGTGAGAAATAATTTATGTTATTAGTTGATGATTATACAAGAATGACTGCAGTTTGATTTCTCAGGAATAAGACAGAATATTTTGAAAACTTCAAGGTCTACAAGGAAATGGTTGAAAATTAAATGGATTCAAAAATCAAATGTCTGAGATCTGATAATGGAGGAGAGTTCAATTCAAATGAATTTATGGACTACTGTATAAAACATGGAATAAAAAGGGAACTCTCCATTGCTAGGACAACTCAACAGAATAGAGTTGTTGAAATAAAGAACATGACAGTACATGAAATGGCTCGAACAATGTTAATGGATTCCAAATTGATAGATATCTTTTGGACACATGCAATACATACAACGGTTCACATTCAAAACAGGGTAATGATCAGAAACACCACTGGAAAAACTCCCTACGAGCTATGGAAAGGAATACCAACAAATGTGAAGCAGTTCAGAGTATTTGGAAGCAAATGCTACATCGAAAGAGAATATGGTAGAATGGGAAATTTTTACTCTCGTCTGGACAAATAAGTACTTGTTGGTTACTCAAGTACAAGGAAATCATACAAGTGTTACAATTTGAGGTTGAAAAAAGTTGTGGAAAGAATCAATGTAACAATTGATGAAATAGGTGGATGCGAATTAAAGGAAGAAGAAAAAGAATGAATGGAACAACTTTACGAAGAAGAAGCAGAAGATGAAGGATAAGTAGAAGGGGAAGATGAAGAGGTTTAGATAAAAGTATAAGAGAATGTTCAGGAAGTTCCTCCAAAGACACCTAGGAAACAAGTACAGAAGAATCATCCTTCAGATCATATTATTAGAAACAAAGATGCAGGAGTTGAGACTAGAAGAAGAATTCGTTCACCAAAAAAAACACACCTAGCACTCTCATATATGATTGAACCAAACATTTTTGAAGAGGACAACAAGGATAAATTTTGGAGTAAATCCATGGATGAAGAATTGGATCAAATAGAGAAGAATGACACTTGGGAATTGGTTCCAAGACCAAAGAATAAGAATGTGATTGGCACAAAGTGGGTATTCATAAATAAATTAAATGAAGATGGACAAGTTACAAGGAACAAAGATAGATTGGTATATAAAGGATACACATAGGTTGAAGGAATCGACTTTGAAGAGACATTTTCTCCAGTTCTCAGAATGGAAGCAATCCTATTGCTCCAAGATTATGCATGCTCTAAGAATATTAAAGTGTGTCAGATGGACGTGAAATCAAATTTTATGAACAAGGAACTTGAAGAAGAAGTCTACATTGAACAACTAGAAGGATTTCAGTTTTCAGAAAATGCAAATTATGTGTGTAAATTGAAGAAGGTATTGTATGGTCTAAAACAAACTCCTAGAGGATTGTACTGTAGACTGGATAAATATCTATAATAGGAAGGGTTCAGAAAAGGAAGTACAGACAACAACCTCTACATCAAGGTAACTCAAGATAATATTTTATTAATTGAAGTTTATGTTGATGATATTATTTTTGGAAGTATTGAAGACAGGTTAAGCCAAACATTTGTAAAGGATATGCATAATTAATTTGAAATTTCATTGCTTGGAGAACTATCATTCTTTCTGGGTCTTCAGATACATCAAAATGACCAAGGAATTTTTGTTTCTCAAACTAAGTATATCAAAGAAATGTTAAAGAGGTTTGGAATGGAAGATTGCAAACCAATTACCACTTCTATGCAAACCAGTTGTAAGTTGAGGAAAGATGATGACTCAAAGTCTACAGACCAGAGGCAATATAGGTCAATGATTGGTAGCTTACTATATGTGACAACATCCAAAATAGATGTAATGAAGGAAGTTGGACAGGTGGCACGATTTCAAACAACACCAAATGAATCACATGTATTAGTAGTGAAGAGGATTTTCAAATATCTCAAAGGAACATAAGAGTTTGTATTATGGTATCCAAAAGGAAAGGATCTATCGCTTATTGCCTACACAGATGCAGATTGGGCAGATTTCATTGATGATCGATGAAGAACTAGTGGAGCATCATTCTATTTGGGTGAGTGTTTAGTATCATGGTTAAGAAATAAACAATCATCAGTATCACTATCTACAATTGAGGCCTAGTATATTGCAACAACAACATGTTGTACACAGGTTATATGGGTGAAACAAACTCTGACAGATATACATGTTGAGTATGATGAGACCATTCCAGTGTATTGTGATAATACAAGCGCCATCAGTATCTCAAAGAACCTCGTGATGCACTCCAAGAAGAATCAAATTCCAATAAAGTATCACTTTCTACGGGAACAGGTTGCAGAGAAGAAAATCAGAGTTGAATATGTGGGCAAAAAATAAAAAGTGTAAGACATCTTTACAAAACCAATTCCAATAGAATCCTTTGATTATATTCACTAGAGACTCAATGCAATTTCTACTCCAAAATGAATGTTTTTGAATGCTTATCTTATATGTCTTAGATATATGAGAGGAAGCACCATAAAGAGGACATTTTAGGTCAGGAGATCAGTTTCAGGAAGAGTTCAGTCATGGGGAGTATCCCCAAGTATAGTTAGGAGGAGAATCCCTGGATGGAAATATACCTTTTCCATTGATGACAAAGGGGGGTATATTTAACAGAGGCATGGTTCCAGGGGAGCGATGGTCACATGGGTGTTAATATTATGGTAGCTTCGGGAGGTATGAACCTCTATTATGACCTATGACGAGATTAGAATCCTCCGGAAGGAAGCAAAGAATTGAAGGAAACCCTAGACAGGTTGTCGGCTGAACAAATATATTTATATTGAATTTATTGATTCCCAGAAGGAGAAGTCGGCCCAGTTAGACTGGCCAGGTTGGCCCCAGTTAGACTGGCCAGTCCATTATAAATACAGGGCACCAGTTTCATTATTTATCATCTCAGTAGTTGCAGTGAGAGAAATATCTGCGCAGGCAGTTGCAGGCAACAACAGTTTGGTGCGTAGGTTTTCTGGGAAAGTTGGGAGAGTGGTGCGCTAGCTTCTGGGTGGGATGATCTGTTTAGTTTAGTTTCTATTCTTTTGCTTGGTGCATTTAGCCTCTCTTTTCTATAGATTGCAGCCATAATTCTCTTCTAGATCAAGTTCAAGGTGCTCAGAGGGTGGCTTAAGGCCTGTGGTTGGGTGACGAGGGTATCGTCAATGGTTAAACGAGCACAATCCTCTATATTCTAACAGGTTATGGGCCCACACACCCTTCAATCAGCCTAAAATGCTGGAAGGAAACATAACCGCTAGGTATTGAGCTCATTGAGGAACTGCCACTAGGGTTACTAGCAAGAGTAGCTTCCAAAGAACTGCAGCTAGGGTTACTAGCAGTAGCAGTTACAAAAACCCTAATTCTCATATCTGGCACCTTGTGATGGAGCATCTTGCTCAAGGAGAATATATCTAGATGTGCCCTAACTCAGCGCACCTATTGACTTTCTCAGAAGAGAGAAAAGATGCAGTTGAAGTTTTGGATCAAGGCATGACCAGTTATCAGTCAACCGAAGACATGTACGAAACAATCAGTCTCTTACATTACTCAACACTTACCGGGACGATTCAAGACGATATGTGGATAATCGACAGTGGAGCTTCCAGGCACATGACAGGAGATCAATCAAGACTCTCAGATCTAAATGAGAGAAAGACATCGTACAAGGTGGAGCTTGAAGACAAAAGCACCTACCCCGTCGAAGGATTTGGACAAGCCTCCATCAAATTGGAATTAGGTAATCATGTTCACTTAAGAAATATTCTATATGTACCTGGTTTAGAAAAAAATCTTGTATCAATATCATGTTTAAAAGACAAATGAAACAAAATAGCCTTCATAGTTGAAAAGGTGTTATCATGGCATAAATATTCCAGCATAGAAGATGCTAGGGTTATTGGAAGACGTGAAGGGAATCTATATAGACTACTAGAATGAAATGAAGAAGCCCTAGTACATGATGAAGTCAACCCTAATGAGCTTTGGCATAGAAGGTACACTCATATCAATTATCAAGCATTACCTTTCCTCAAAAAGATGGTTGAAGGGATACCGGAATTGAAGTCTACACATGAAGGAGTTTGCAAGGGATGTGCCCTTGGGAAGAACATTAAGAAACCATTCCCAAGAAACAACAACAACAGATCTAAGGAAACCCTACATCTAATACACTTAGATGTTTGCGGTCCAATGCCAGTCAAATATTTAGGAGGAGCTCTCTACTACTTAACATTCATAGATGACTATTCAAGGAAGACATGGCTATACCTACTGAAGTCAAAAGATGAAGTATTCAGCAAGTTCCAAGAATTCAAGGAAGAAATAGATAACCTTAGGAACAAGAAGATCAAGACATTAAGAACAGATAATGGAGGAGAATACACCTCGAAGGAGTTCGTTGCATTCTGCAAATCAGCAGGGATTAGGAGGGAGCTAATTGTTCCTCATAACCCTCAACAAAATGGTGTAGCAGAAAGAAAGAACAGATCTATCGAAGAAATAGTAAAATCCCTATTGAACGATCAAGACCTATCCATGTTTCTATGGGGAGAAGAAGAAATGATGGCCATATACGTGCAGAATAGAAGCCCTCATCGCATATTGAAGGACATGACACCAGAAGAAGCATTCTTAGGTAAGAAACCTAACATAGAAAACTTAAGAATATTAGGATGTCAAGTTTATTCTCATATTCCCAAAGATAAAAGAAATAAACTAGAACCCTCAGGAAAGAAGGGGATATTTGTAGGGTATAGTGATTCATCCAAATCCTACAGAATATATATTCCAGATTAGCACAAGATAGAAGTAAGCAGAGACGTAACATTCAATGAAAGAATGGCCTTCAGAAAATCTATTGAAGAAACTATAGAAGAAGAAGAAATTGAAGAACTAAATGAAGAAAACACAGAAGGTGAAAATAACGAAAAGGATCAACCTGATCATCCTATGGAGTTATGTGAGAACGCTGATCCAGATAATATACCAAAGAACAAGAAAAGACAAACTTGGCTTGAAGCCACCTTACAAGACGCAGAAAGAATCAAGGTTCCAGAAGGAACATCCAGGAAGACTAAAAGACCAAAAATATTCTCAAGTTATGCATCATACATGACAAAGCTTCTAGATGAAGAGCCTACTACATTTGAAGAAGTAGTTAAAAAGGAACAATGGGAAGAATCTATGGCGGAAGAACATCAGTCCATTATGAGAAATGAAGTATGGGAAATTGTACCCAGACCTAAAGAGAAATCAGTTGTAACTTCAAAATGGGTATACAAGATCAAACATGCAACAAACAGAAGCATGGATAAATATAAGGCAAGATTCGTGGCTAGAGGGTTCTCCCAGAAGGAGGGAGAAGACTATAACAAAACCTTTGCTCTGGTGGAAAGGTATACTTCCATCAGAACTATCATATCTCTTGCCGCTTCCATGGGATGGAATCTACACTAGATGGATGTAAAGACAACTTTTCTCAACGAAGCTATTGAAGAAGAAGTATATATTGAACAACCTCAAGGATTCGAGGTACACTCCAAAGACACTCATGTTTGCAGACTGAAGAAAGCAAAGACACTCATGTTTGCAGACTGAAGAAAGCTCTATATGGACTCAAGCAAGCTCCAATTGCTTGGTATGCCAGGATGGACAATTATCTAACCAGACTTGGTTTTTCCAAGAGGCATGCAGATCCAAACCTTTACTACAAAGTCGTGGACAATGCACCTATAATTCTACTATTATATGTTGATGATCTATTCATAACAGGTGAAGAATCTCTAATCATTCAGTGCAAGAAGGATTTAGCCTCTGAATTTGATATGAAAGATCTAGGTCTCATGCACTATTACTTAGGACTAGAAGTATGGTAGAAGCGTAGTGAAGTATTCCTTGGACAAGGAAAATATGCAATAAATATCCTTAAAAAGTTTGGAATGATGGACTGTAAGTCCATGGACACTCCTATGAATGCGGATATAAGGAAAATGAAAGTCCCAGATTCCGATCCAGTAGATCCATCTCTATATCGGCAACTAATTGGATCATTGATGTATTTGGTAAATACTCGACCAGATGTTTGCTTTGCTGTAAATACATTAAGTCAGTTCCAGGTGGAACTGAGACAAGAGCATTGGATAGCTTCAAAGCATGTTTTAAGATATATTCGTGGGACAATAAACTATGGCTTAAAATATACCACATCCAGTGATATCCAACTTCATGGATTCATAGACTCCGATTGGGCAGGAAGTGCAGAAGATAGAAAGAGTACTTCAGGTATGTGTTTCATCTTGGGCTCCGCTATGATATCTTGGAGCAACAAGAAGCATAAGTCTGTCGCACTTAGTACAACAGAAGCAGAGTATATGGCAGCTTGTGAAGCATGCACAGAAGCAGTATGGCTAAGGAAGTTAATATTCGATTTATTTGATCAGACTCCAGAATCGACCACAATATATTGTGATAATTAGAGTTGTATAAGATTATCCGAGCAT
>ML776562.1:1791805-1807529 GCA_009831015.1 Picea engelmannii
ATCCAGTCGGATAATAATGACAGGTGCTCGTGGTGCTACCAGTTGAATGGTCTGTTGTGCTCAAGACCATACCTCCCTAGCTAGGAGGGAGTGTTAATATTATGGTAGCTTCAGGAGGTATGAACCTCTATTATGACCTATGATGAGATTAGAATCCTCCAGAAGGAAGCAAAGAATTGAAGGAAACCCTAGATAGGTTGTCAGCTGAACAAATATATTTATATTGAATTTATTGATGCCCAGAAGGAGAAGTCGGCCTAGTTAGACTGGCCAGGTTGGCCCCAGTTAGACTGGCCAGTCCACTATAAATACAGGGCGCCGGTTTCATTATTTATCATCTCAGCAGTTGCAGTGAGAGCAATATCTACGCAGGCAGTTGCAGGCAGCAGCAATTTGGTGCGTAGGTTTTCTGGGAAAGCTGGGAGAGTGGTGCGCTAGCTTCTGGGTGGGATCATTTGTTCAATTTAGTTTCTAGTATTTTTCTTGGTGCATTTAGCCTCTCTTGGCTATAGATTGCAGCCATAATTCTCTTCTCGGTCAAGGTTAAGGTGATCGGAGGGTGGCTTAAGGCCTGTGGTTGGGTGACGAGGGTATCGTCAATGGTTAAACGAGCACAATCCTCTATATTCTAACAATGGGGAGCATGAGTGATATGAATTTAGTATTGCATGACATGAATTCAGTATTGCATCAGAGTGTTTCCATCAATGCCAAAGGGGGATATTGTTTATTAATTGGGTTTTTTGTCATTGATGTTAACCCTTGAAGAAAGTCCGGTAGTGAATTCCACTAGCACAAAGGTTTGGGTAATGGAACCAAGTTTGCTTGATGGATAATGGTATGTGTTTTGATATATTTGTAGGTAATACTATTATATATGGACAATACATGTTATTCCATTCCTGGTGGTATGTGGAATGTCACATAACTCCTCACGATTAGAGAGTTATGGCCATGTGAAGTTGGAGAACCCTCATGAGTCATCTAGAAGCCCCAAAAAGTCAAAGTGTTTGGAAAATAAATTATTTAATTAATAAAGTTAATGGAGAAATCCCTAAAATAAGGAAAGTGGGATGCTACATGAAAGTATAAATAAGAGGCAAGTCTCTCTCATTTAATCACACTTGAACATATTGAATATATTTTGTTTTGTAAGGCTTATTGTAATTACTCATTGATACATATGAAGTTTCGAAAGTCTGAGGTAGTACGAAGGGTTGATGACAAAACTTTTGGAGTTACATGAAATACTAAAAAACCTAAAATTATGAGGCATACACGGGCTGAAAATGTATTAGGGTTCATACATACATGGGCTGACAGTGTATTAGGGTGTGTACATACGCGGGATGGTAGTGTATTAGGGTTCATACATGTGGGTAAATCCATGGAAACTTGAGAAGATGAAGATGTAGAGGTTCTATATTATGAGATCAAGCTCCCAGGAAGGTATACAGTTCTAAGATACATCATATCTATCCATTAGATCGAAAGGTATGTCTTATTTCTATGAATAGTTGGATTTTGATGTATGCATGAGAAATGGTTATGGATATTTGAGGATTCTCCCTAGAGAGACTAGTAGTTGCATGGGATCTTTTGTATAATTCATATATACAGAAATACAATGCTCATATATTTATCATTGATACTTCTTGTCAGAGTCGAGGGACATCTTGTATTTTTTGGCATATGGGTAAGGGTTTTTGTGGTACATGGTTGAGAGCATGTATTGGTTGATGTATTGAGAGGCTGAATATCACAATGGGTTAGAAGTCTAGATACAGTGAGGGTTATTATACTTGTTCATGATTACACACACCTATGGCACATGACTAGAGAGATATAGAGTTTTTGGGTAAAGGTTATGTATGAGGATGCATGCACAAGGTATAGATACAGTCTAGATACAGTGACATGTTGCAAATCTATGTGAAAGAAGTTATAGAAGGCCAAAAGTTTTCAGAAGAAAGAAAACCCTAGTTTTCATAAGTAATAAAGAGGCTTCATAATAGTTTGGTCACGTACATACGTGGGATACAAAACATATAGGGATTGTACATATGTGTGCTACAGAACTACAAGTCACGTATCTATTGTATATTGGTTTATACATGTTCAGTTTAGGTACAGGTTGATTGCAGGGAAATAATATAGGTTGGTTGCAGAATGGTGGTATAGGTTGGCACAGTTGTACAATGGTATATCCCACAATGATAGTGTGACAATGGTTCCATCATTCTACTTATATTTCAGGGTAGTTGGACGGGGAAATGACAGGTGATTGTAGCCAAAGAACTTAGGGGGTTGTAGCCTCCTTCTGGTTATAGCTAGAGAATTGGGGAGTTGGAGCTTCCCTCAAGTTGTAGCTTGAGAAAATATGGGGTTGGATCCTCCTTCCAGTTTCAACTGGAAAACAAAGGAATTTTGTGCTTCCAATTAATTTAATTCTTCAATATATAGAAGAAAAATCATTCTGTGGTTTTCTCCCTCTTTGGGTTTCCACATAAAAATGATGGTGTATTGTGTATGTGTATAATTGTTCATTTGTTCATTGTTTATTTACTCTGCAATTATTGGATGATAATGCTACACTGATATAACACTTGCATTATATGGTTAAAAATGATTACATTTCTGTATTACTAATTCACCCCCCCCTCTCAGTAATCCAACAATTGGTATCACAACAGTCTCCTTCAGAAATCAGTTTAACCACTGAAAGATAGATCATGGAGAGAAACAACATGTATAAAAATGGAATAACACAATTTGATGGACATAAGTATGCATTTTGGAGATAAGGATGAAAACATATATACAGGCACATGGATTTGAAAATTGGCAATCAGTTGTATATGGATACAAAGAACCAACATTTTCACCGATAAATGAAAGAGCAATAAAAATCGGTCATAATTATTCCAAATCCACAAATGCACTTCTGAATGGTATTTGTGAATCGATATTCACCAAAGTTATACATTGTAAATCCGCTAAAGAGATTTGGGACAATCTTCAAAATATTTATGAAGGAAATTTAAAATTCAAAGAAGCAAAGCTTCAAACTTACAGAGGTCAGTTTGAACAACTAAAGATGATTGAAGATCATAATATTGCATCTTATTTCTTACGAGTTGATGAAACAATAAATGGAATCATAGGATTGGGAAAAGAAATAAAATAATATGTAATTGTTCAAAAGGTAATAAGATCTCTTCCTATGAGATTTGACCCTAAGATATCAACACTAGAAGAAAGAGAAGATCTAGACTCAATAAGAATGGATGAAATACATGGAATCTTCAGAGGATATGAAATGATAATTGAACAAGAAAATCCATATATAAAAGAAGCAACTTTCAAAGAATCCAAAAGGTAAAAAAAATAGGGAAAGAAAAAGGAAAAATAACATAGCAACAACAATGAAATCTCAGAAGATGATGAAGAAGTCACCAACTTCGTTAGAATATTGAAGAAGGGAACCAACGATATATATATAGAGGTAAGTTTCCTTTGATTTGTTTTAATTGTGTTGGTATTGATCATTTTTCTAAAAAATGTCCTCATAAGAAACATAAGAGGAATGGTGAAGATTACTCAAATAGAAAACAAATGTATAAAGGCAAATGATCCACAAAGAAAGTTTTCAAGAAAAACTTATGCACCAAAGAAGACATCTCATCATCATATGAAGATGAAGTGAGTGACAGTGAGATAGAAAGAGTTATATTCATGGAAGTAGAAGACTCTGAAAAAAAAGACATCGAAGAAGAATATGAAGAGGCCTCAGAAGAATATGAATATGCAGAAGTTGAATACCGATAAGAATTGTTGTGTGCCATAGAAGTTATAAGAAGAGAAAAGAAGAAAAACAAGAAGCTGGAAGCAGAACTAGACAATAAATAAGATACTTAGGAACTAGAATAAATGATCACAAATTTGAAGGTTCAAATAGAAGAAGATAAAAGAATTGAAAAAGCACTCAAAGAACAATTGGAATAAAGAGACAAGATCATTGGAAATTTGGAAGCAGAGATTGACACATTACGGAATGATCTCCAAAATAAAAATATGCAGAACAACTCAAAAGTTTTGGATGACATTATCAACAGTCAAAATCCCCATCATGACAAGTCTGAACTTGGATACATTCAGACAGAAAATGGATCAAGCTCCAAAACAACAAAAAAATAAACATATCGAAAATGTTATGCATAAACAATCAAAGGGGATATGAAGACCTACAAAGAAGATTATAGGGACACTCCTCCACCAAGAAGATTTAGATTTTAGAATCAACATCCGAGAGATATGCCTCAGGAAGAAGAAGGATTCAGAAGAGAAACTCCTTTTAGAAGATCTTCAACTCCCAGGTATCAAACTATATTTTTTGGTTTATGTTATGAATGTAATAATTTTGGACATAAATATATGTATTGCAGAGATAACAATAGGAACATAAACAACTTTTAAAGTCATACACAAAAGGGTTATCCAATAAGGACCAATGAAACATTGAGAAGAAGTTACAACAGGTTTGAATCATTGAGAATTGAAGTGGAATGTTGCATGTGTAACAACTTTGGACACATGGCCAAAGATTGCAGAATGACAGTTCCTCCTAGAGAACCAAAACAAAACAACAACAATCATAGAAAGGAACCTCAGAAGAGAACATTGATAGAAAGAAGAATCAATATAGAAATGAAGAATGAACACTCTCTCTACAAGCTAAGCAGAAGAAACATGGTTGATAAAGACAATTTTCTTACATTAAGAAAGGAATGAGATGGATCAGTCTCCTTCATAAATTATGATTCAACTAAAATCATTGGAAAATGAACTGTTAGAATTGGAAACAAGAATACCAAGGAAGAAAATGTTCTACTAGTAGAAGATATGAAACATAATATTTTAAGTGTGAGTGAAATGTGTGACCAATTTCACAAATTTACTTTCGATTAAAAAAAGTGCGAGATAAGAAAAGAAGGTTTAGGAAAATTGATTGCAATAGCTGGAAGAACTTCAAGCAATATATATGTACTAAGTGAAATTGGAAATGAAAAGTGTTGTCTAGGAAAGGAAGATGAAATTTGGATATGGAACAAAATAATGGGTCACATACACTTTGATAACCTTGTCAAAGTCAACAAAAAGGAAACAGTTAGAGAAATGCCCCAGATTACAAAACCAACCAATACTATATGCAAGTATTGTCAACAAGGAAAGAAAATAAAGACTAGGTTTAAATCAAAAGAATATTCAACGACAAGACCACTGAAAATTGTGCATACTGATCTAGTTGGACCAACTACAAAAAATGGTTTAAAGGGTGAGACATACTTTATGTTATTAGTTGATGATTATACAAGAATGACTGTAGTTTGATTTCTCAGGAATAAGTCAGAAGCTTTTGAAAACTTCAAGGTCTACAAGGAAATGATTGAAAGTGAAATGGATCCAAAAATCAAATGTTTGAGATATGATAATGGAGGAGAGTTCACTTCAAAGGAATTTATGCACTACTGCAGAAGGCATGGAATAAAAAAGAAAATATCCATTGCTATGAAACCTCAACAGAATGGAGTTGTTGAAAGAAAGAATAAGAAAGTGCAAGAAATGGAATGAACAATGTTAATGGACTCCAAATTGATCCAGGTGGATATTGGTGGCCACCCACCTTTTCCAACTGGCGCAAAACAATTTTCTGGTAATTTTGGTAATTTACTATTTTTAGCAGTTTTTCACTTCCTGAGCCGTTTTGAGGCCCTAAACGATGTTTTTTGGGAAAGCATGTTGAAATATGTATGTTCCTTTAATATTTCCTACAAAATGAATTTCCTCGAAGATGCCTTTCCAATAGGCTATCATATTCCTAAAACGAAGATCGCATGAAAACGTTACGACCCTGGGAAGTTGATGTACTAACTTACCCAAACGGGGCCCACATGACTTTTGGTGCTTCATATCCTAGGGTTAGGTTTTTGGATTTCTAGGGTTTTGGGCATTCTTGTTTATTGTAAAAATGCCTTCAGAGCCTCATTTTAATCATTGTTTTGCGAAGGATCGCAACCGTCACATCTCTTCTTAGAGATAAGCCACCACCATTCCAGCAGACTTGTTTCCACTGCATTTTATAGTTTCAACTTATTTCCTTATTGAATATAAAACCAATTTTATTTTATCTCTATTATTTTGTGTTAAGCACCTGCTAATAATCTGTAGTCATTTTGTTCTGCTCATAAATACAGATTAGTGGTATCAGAGCGGTCTGCTCCTTGTCGTCTTAATGCATGTCTCCAACGAGGTCGAAGTACAAAGAGTTGGGTCTCGAGCTTGTTTCTCTTGAGGAAAAAATCTCTTGCACACCCAAGAGACCTCTCATGGAAGGAGAAAATAAATATGACAATACAGAAGATCCTTTCAAACTGTTTATTGAGGAAGCCCTCATGAAATAGAGAAACGAGATGATGGATAGCTTCGTGCAAATCCTTCGGTGGCTACCAATAGACGAGGTATTGTGTGATGTTTCTCCTCTTGAAGTTTGTGATGTTCTTTTGGGCCAACCTTATTTATGGAAATTCCATGTTGTATATGAGTCTAGGTCTCGTAGTGTTATTATTACTTTGAAAATGAAATTGTATAGGATACCCGAGGCAATCCCCCTAGTGATATTTCCTTGATATTTTCTAACAAATGTAGGAAGTTCATCTCTCATATGGGGAAGTTTGTCTTCTTCATGATTTTCTATCAGAATAAGAGAAAGATCACAGCCACATCTAGGGTCTCTGCGGATGACCTATACACACAATAGAAGCAAGTAGATAAGGTCATGGAAGAATACTTGAATATCTTCTCCTCACCTATCGGGGTACCTCTGCACTTCCAGGTCAAACACCCCATCGATCGGACCCCTGATGCATCACTGCCCAATGGGCCAGTCTAATACTGCTCTCAACTAGAGAATGAGGAGATCAAGCGATAGATCCAAGAACTTCTCCACAAGGGGCACATCCATCCCAACTCATCACCTTGTGAGAGCCCAATCGTCCTGGTACAGAAGAAATATGCAACCTGGTGACTTTGCATTGATTACCGGGCTCTGAATAAAATCACATTCAGAAACCGGTACCTGATTCCCCGAATCGATGACCTCCTTGATCAATTCACTGGGGCCAAATACTTCAGTAAGATTGATCTGAAGTCTAGCTACCACCTTGTCTCGATAGAATAGATAGATGTATGAAAGACCACCTTTAAGTCAAATGAAGGCCTTTTTGAATGTTTGGTCATGCCCTTTGGTTTGAAAAATTCTCTAGCCACTTTCATGAGGATGATGAAAAATATCCTGCGACCATTCACCAATAATTTGTAGTGGTGTATATGGATGACATTCTCATTTACAACAAGACTTGGGTTAAACACTTGCAACATATTCAGTAGGTTATGCACACCCTACGACGACACAAGCTATACACCAACTTGGAAAAATTCTCCTTCGACAGGGATAGGGTCCATTACCTAGGACACATCATTGGTTAGCACGACGTACATGTGGATCCAGCTAAGATCCAAGTCATCCATGACTGGCCAGCCCCAACCACGCTCACTGAGCTTTAGAGCTTCTTGGGCCTTGCCAATTTATACCATAGGTTTTTGTTTAGATTCTCCCATATTGCATGGGCCCTCAACCAAATAACCGGGGGTGGTGATAAGGAAAAATTTTCATGGGGCCGGTCCCAACAACAAGTGTTCGAAGATTTGAAGCAACACTTGTACTCAGCCCCAGTAATTTCACTACAAGACCTGCAAAAACCCTTTGAGATCAAGACAAATGCTTCAGACTATGTTGTGGGCACCTTTCTCACTCAGCATGACCACCCTATGGCCTATCATAGTGAGAGACTATCAGATGTTGTCTGTAAGTACCCTACTTACGAAAAAGAAATGTACTCCATTGTGAAAGCCTACCGCCAGTGAAGACATTACATTATTGGGAAGGAGATAGTCATCCACACTGATCATAACCCACTGCAGTTCATGTAGACACAAGGAAAATTGCAGAATGACCACCATCAAAAGTGGTCCACATACTTGCGACAATTCCACCTCAACATCAAGTATAAAACAAGAAGCACCAATCGCGTCTTTGATTGCCTCAGAAGATCACCAGTCGTGATACTCACCACAGTGCTAGACTCTTGTGGCCATGAGACCTATGGATGGCTCAAACTCTATGAGACATACCCAGACTTCGCCACCACCTACCAAATTTTGGGTGGAAACGCAGTTGTCAATAATTTCCATCTTCAGGATTTGTTTTTGTGTCGTATGGGAAATATTTTTGTTCCATCAAGCGAATGAGAGAAGATGATCTAGGAATCCCACTATAGTCATATGGCAGGACACTTCGACATCGAAAAGACAGTGGAGATGCTACAAAAGCATTTCTACTCGCCAAAACTTCGACATGAGGTTAGCAAGTATATCAGGTCCTTCACTGCCTGCGCTATTTCCAAACCGACCACTAAGAAACAGGGCTTGTACACCCCTCATCCTACTCCTAATAGGCCATGGGAATCCATCTCAATGGACTACATGTCAAGCCTCCCATCCACCAAGAAGAGAAATGACTTTGTTTTTGTGGTTGTTGATCGCTTTTCTAAGATGGAGATTCTGGTTGCCTACAAAAAGAGCATCACAACAGAGGCCACTGCCAAGCCATTCTTTGAACGAGTTTGGGTACATTTTGGAATCCCAAAAACCATTTTCTCAGATTGGGATAGTCAATTTCTCAACACATTCTAGTTGAGCCTCTGGTCACTGCTGGACACCAAGCTCACCAAATCCATGACCTTCCACCCCCAGATAGATGGCCAAACTGAGGATGTAAATCGAATGATTGTGCATATCCTTCACATGTATAATTCCAAGCACCCTCTCACATGGGATGTGAGCCTTCCCTATGTCCAACATAGCTACAACCGAGCCCTGCATAGCGCAACTAGCCACATCCCCTTTCAGTTGGGCTTGGGATTCCAACCATTGGCTCCCATAGATGTTGCACTTCCCTTTGTGGTCACCTCGACGGACTCATCTCTTGCTCCAACTGAAGCTGGCAAAGCCACCCAGTTCATTGAGAAGATCCAACACATCCTACAATAGGTTCAGGATATCCTACATAAGTCCAATGACAAGTACAAGTAGTTCCATGATCAACATTGGGTGCCACATAAGTCTTAGGTGGGCGACAAAGTTTGGTTGCACTTGCAAAAATAATGCCTTACAAGACCCCATCGGAAGCTTATCCCACTTTGTTATGGGACATACACCATCACCAAGGGGACATACACCATCACCAAGGCCATGAGGGATACTTCTTTTGAGCTCAACATTCCTCCTTTCCTTGGCCTGCACCGAGTGTTCAACGTGGATCTCCTTCGCCCTTATTTCCCACCATTATTAGACACCTCAAAAGTAGCATAACAAATGACACCAACAAAGCTCAACCCTGACTACATACAAAAGGCATCTAGTGATCATATTGTGGACACACAGATCAAGGGTACTCGACAATAAAGGATCCATTTTTATCGAGTCATCAAAGCAGGGTAGCTCCCACACCAAGGCAAGTGGCTCACTTGGGGCCAAATTCAGCAGAAATTTCCTAATCTAATGGGGTAACTCAACGAACTGGAGACCATTTATTCCTAAGGAGGGAGGATTGATCTAGGTGGATATCGGTGGCCACCCACCTTTTCTAACTAGCCCAAAACAAGTTTATGGCAATTTTGGTAATTTACTATTTTTAGCAGTTTTTCACTTTTGGAGCTGTTTTGAGGCCCTAAACGATTTTTTTTGGGAAAATGTGTTGCAATGTGGAATATTCCTTGATATTTCTTCTAAAATGAATCTCCTCAATGATACCTTTCCAATGGGCTATCATACGCCTAAAACATAGATCGTATGAAAAAGTTACAACCCTAGGAAGTTGATGTACCAACTTACCGAAACGGGGCCCACATGAATTTTAGCGCTTCATTTCCTAGGGTTAGGTTTTTGGATGTATAGGATTTTTGGAATTCCTTTTTATTGTAAAAATGCCTTCAGAGCCTCATTTTAATCATCTTCTTGCAAAGGAGAGCAACCATCACATATCTTCTTAGAGATAAGCCACCACCATTCCAACAAGCTTGTTTCCGTTGCATTTTATAGTTTCAACTTATTTCGTTATTGAATATAAAACTAGTTTACTTTATCTCTGTTATTTTGTGTTAAGTACCTGTTAATAATTTGTAGTCATTTATTTCTTCTCATAAATCTAGATCACAAATTGAAAGATATATTTTGGACACATACAGTACATACAATGGTTCACATTCAAAACATAGTAATGCTCAGAAACACCATTGGAAAACCTCCCTACGAGTTATGGGAAGGAAGACCAAAAAATGTGAAGCACTTCAGAGTATTTGGAAGCAAATGCTACATCAAAGAGAATATTGAAGAATGGGAAAGTTTGACTCTCGTGTGGACAAAGAAGTACTTGTTGGTTACTCAAGTACAACGAAAGAATACAAGTGTTACAATTTGAGGTTGAACAAAGCTGTGGAAAGAATCAATGTAACAATTGATGAAACAGGTGGATGATAATTAAAGGAAGAAGAAAATTAATCAATGGAACAAATTTATGAAGAAGAAGTATAATATGAAGAAGAAGTAGAAGGGGAATTTGAAGAGTATCAGATAGAAGTAGAAGATCAAGTTCAATAAGTGACTCCAAAGACACTGAGAAAACGAGTACATAAGAATCATCCTTCATATCAGATTATCAGAAACAAATATGTAGGAGTTGATACTAGAAGAAGAATCTATTCACCAGAACAAACGTACCTAGGATTCTCATCTACGATTGAACCAAACATTGTCTAAGAGGCCAGCAAGGATAAATTTTGGAATAAGGACATGGATGAAGAATTGGATCAAATAGAGAAGAATGACACTTGGGAATTGGTTCCAAGAACAAAGAATAAGAATGTGATTGGCACAAAGTGGGTATTCATAAATAAATTCAACGAATATGGACAGGTTACAAGGAACGAAGGTAGATTGGTGTGTAAAGGATATGCACAGGTTGAAGAAATCGACTTTGAAGATACATTTTCTCTAGTTGCCAGAATGGAAGCAATCCTATTTCTCCTAGCTTATGCATGATCCAAGAATATTAAAGTGTATCATATGGACATGAAATCATATTTTATGAATAGGTAACTTGAAGAAGAAGCCTACATTGAACAACCAGAAGGATTTCAGTTGTCAGAGAATGTAAATTATGTGTGTAAATTGAAGAAGGCCTTGTATGGTACAAAATAAGATCCTAGAGCATTGTACTATGGACTGGATAAATATCTATAGCAGGCAGGGTTCAGAGAAGGAAGTACAGACAACAACCTCTACATCAAGGTAACTCAATATAGTATTTTATTAATTGAATTTTATGTTGATGATATTATTTTTGGAAGTATTGATGACAGGTTAAGCCAGAAATTTGCAAAGGATATGCAAAATGAATTTGAAATGTCATTACTTGGAGAATTTTCCTTCTTTCTGGCTCTTCAAATACGTCAAAGAAACCTAGGAATTTTTATTTATCAAACTAAGTATATCATAGAAATGCTAAAGAGGTTCGGAATGGAAGATTGCAAGTTAATTACCACTCCTATGCAAACCGGTTGCAAGTTGAGGAAAGATGATGATTCAAAGTCTACAGACCAGAGGAAATATAGGTCAATGATTGCCATCTTATTATATGTGATAAAATCTAGACCAGATGTAATGTCGAAAGTTGGACAGGTGGAAAAATTTCAAGAAGCACCGAATCACATGTATTAGTAGTGAAGAGGATTTTTAGATATCTCAAAGGAACATAAGAGTTTAGATTATGGTATCCAAAAGGAAAGGATATATCACTTATTTCCTACATAGATGCAAATTGGTCAGGTTGCATTGATGATCGACGAAGCACTAGTCGAGAAACTTTCTACTTTGGTGAGTGTTTAGTATCATGGTTAAGAAATAAACAATCATCAATATTGTTATCTATAACCAAGGCATAGTATATTGCAACAACAATATGTTGTACACAAGTTCTATGGATGAAACAAACTCTGACAGATATACATGTTCAGTATGATGAAACCATTCCATTCTATTGTGATAATACAAGCGCCATCAGTATCTCAAAGAACCCGATGATGCACTCCAAGAAGAAACACATTCCAATAAAGTATCACTTTTTACGGGAACAAATTGCAGAGAAGAACATCATAGTTGAATATGTGTGCACAAAAGAACAAGTGGCAAACATATTTACAAAACCAATTCAAAGAGAATCCTTTGAGTATCTTCACCAGAGACTTGGATTAATTTCTACTCCAAAATGAATGCTTTCTAATTATTATCTTATATTTCTTAGATCTACATGAGGAAGCACCATAACAAGGACATTTTAGGTTGGGAGATTAGTTTCAAAAAGAGTTCAATCATAGGGAGTATCCCCAAGGAAAGTTAGGAGGAGAAACCCCAAATGGAAAGATACCTTTTCCATTGATGACAAAGGGGGGGATATTTACTAGATGCAGAGCATAGAGGCATGGTTCTAGGGGGAGCTATGGTCGCAGAGAGATCATGAGTGATATGACTTCAGTATTGCATCACATGACTTCAATATTGCATAGTATTGTTGCCATCAATGACAAAGGGGGATATTTTTGATTAATTGGGTTTGTTTTCATTGATTTCAACCCTTCAAGAATATCCGGTAGCACAAAGGTTTGGGTAATGGACCCAAGTTTGTTTGATGGATAATGGTATGAGGTTTGATCTATTTTTTAGGTAATACTATTCTAGATGGATAGTACATGTCATGCCATTTTCGATGGTATGTGGAACGTCACATAACTCCTCACAGTTAGCGATTTATAGCCATGTGAAGTTGGAGAACCCTCATGAGTCATCTAGAAGCCCCAAAAACTCAAAGTGTTTGCAAAAGAAATTAGTTAAATAATAAAGTTAATGGAGAAATCCATAAAATAAGGAAAGTGGTATGCTACATGAAAGTATAAATAAGAGGCAAGGATCTCATTTAATCACACTTGAACATGTTGAATATATTTTGTTGTGTAAGGATTATTGGAAGTACTCATTGATACATCTGAAGTTGTAAGAGTATCAGGTAGTACGAAGGGTTGATGAAGAAAGTTTCAGAATTACAGGGAATACTAAAAAAACCTAAATTCTGAGGCGTACGCGGGCTGACAGTGTATTAGGGTGCGTACATATGTGGGCTGATAGTGTATTAGGGTGCGTGCATACGCGAGCTGGTCGTGTAGTAGGGTGCGTACATGCGGGTAAAACCATGGAAACTTGAGAAGATGGAGATGCAGAGGTTCTAGATTATGAGATTAAGTTCCCAGGATGGTCTATAGTGCTTAGATACATCAGATCTATCCATTGGCTCAACAGGTATGTCTTATTTCTATGAATAGCTGGCTTTTGATGTATGCATGAGATATGGTTATGGAGATTTGAGGATTCTCCCTAGAGAGACTAGTAGATGCATGGGATATTCTGTATAAGTCATATCTACATAAATATAGTGTTGGCATATTTATCATTGATACTTCTTGTTAGAGTTGATACACATACTGTATTTCTTAACATATGGCTAAGGGTTTTTGTGGTAAATGGTTGAGTTCTTGTATTGGTTGATGTATTAAGAGGATGAATATCATAAAGGGTTTGAAGTTTAGATCATGTGAGGGTTATTATACTTTTTCATGATTACACACACTTATGGTACATGACTAGAGAGAGATATAGAGTTTTTGGGTAAATTTTATGTATGAGGTGTTGTCCACACCTACCACACTTAGAGGGGGGTGAATGAGTGTGGGGATCTTTTTCCCAAAACTTCCCTCTTACACAAAAAATCCTTAGTTAACATTCAACATGTGCTCATTACTCATTGTTATCATTTATAATCAGTTGTATGTGAATACATATCAGCAACATATATCAACAACATATCATCAACAAATCATCTCCACAAGGAACACAAAGAACACAAGATGTATGTACAATTTTTCTTTTTATTATGGACTTCAATCCGGGATTTTTTCAGCAACAAGTGAATAGAGTACAACTCTACAAGAGAACCAGATATATATGAAGGAATCATCTTACATTCTCAGCACCAACTGATATGAAGAAACAATCCTCAATAGATATCAATCTGTCAACATAAACAAGTGCATCAACCATGTACCAACCTATGCCAAACAACCTGTAATCAACCTGTACCATAAAAAAGTGCATCCAACCATGTACCAAGTATATACCAATCATGTGTCAAATACTCATCAATAATGACTCATCAATATGTACCAACATCATCAACTATACACCTCAAGTATGTGCCAACTCATCAACTGCTTGTCTAAACCATGACTAGTTTTGGATTAGTCAGCAACCCCAACTCGAAATAATTATAACTTTGTACCTGTAATGAATAAATATATGAAACTGATATACAATGTTCTTCAGTGTGTTTTATGAAATTCCTCCTAGTGGAACTACTTGGAACCTCTCAAAAAAGGAGTTATAGAAAAAATGGCATACCTTGCTGAATTCTGTCTTATTCTAGAGAGTGACCTTGTAGAGAATGCCCCACACAAACTGTTTGTTGAATTGATATGAAACTATTAAAAAAACTAATAAAATTTTAACCTAACCAACACATTTTGTATTACTTAATTTGTATATTTTATGAAGAAGTTATGACATTTTTACCCGAAACACCTGTTTTTGACTAGTTTCAGGACTAGCCTCAAACCCTGTGTTGCACGGAGTGTAACTCCCAAAATACAATGACCCACAAGCTTAATTTTTTACCATAGATACTTGCGTATGTTTTATCAATGGCATATCCATTTCACGGTATGAATCATTATATAAAAAAAATTATAGCGAAAATGGTGAGATGACCTGTAAATAACATACCTTAGAAAGCATCATCAAAAGAATTTATCCTCCCTTCAATTCTGGCCCTCTTTTCTTCACCTTCCTTCTTAAATTCAGTTTGTATATATTTGGTTACCTCAGTCACCTATAGATATTCAATATTCTCAAGTTTTCCACACCAAAAATTCTCAAGAATCTCTCACAAGAAGCTCTCTATCAATATTCCAAAAGATATTCTCACAAGAAGCTCTCCATTGATCCACAAAAAGGATGATCTACAAGAGACCATAGCTATCTTATTTATTCTTTCATCCTCTAGGTCACTTAACCCAATTTTAGGTCACTTAACCCATTTCTAGGTCACTTAACCTATTTTCCTTATTTTAGGGTTAACCACTTTCCATAAATAGAAATTTCTCCAATATTTTATCATTTAAATATTCCTTCTTAATTTTCTCATCTTACTTTATCATTTCTTGATTTTTTCACTTCTCTTTATTATTTAAATAATCCACCTTGACTTTGTCACCTTACTTTATAATTTAAATAATGATTTTTTCTTTTAGGTCACTTAACCCATTTCTAGGTCACTTAACCTATTTTCCTTATTTTTAGGATTAACCACTTTCCATAAATAGAAGGCTCTCCAATACTTTATCATTTAAATATCCCTTCTTGATTTTGTCACCTTACTTTATCA
>ML776562.1:1822482-1855532 GCA_009831015.1 Picea engelmannii
GCAGTCTGCCCTCACGGCATCGTGGATCCTCTCGAACTAGGTAATCGTTAACCTACAGTTCGAGCCACGACGGGAGTGCTAGTAGGCTGTGGCAGGGCTGTTGTCCACACCTCTCCCTCAATCTCTCTGGAACTCATGTGTGGACCCTTTACTCCATATGTGAGTCCGGTCGGCAAGCTATCGTCAGCCTGCATCATCAACCATCATGTCAGATCATGTCAACAACATATCATAAAATCAATATATATCATAAAAACGAAACAATATCATCGTAAATGAAACAACTCAAAGCCCACTCCCTGACTCAATCCGGAGACCAACGGAGTTCCACCGATGCCTCTGCATCCTCAAGGTCCAAAACCCTGCACACTCAAAGAAACTGAGTCAGCAGCACCTGTCTACATCAACGTAGTAAAAACATTCTGTCATATAACTTAACGCATCATAATGAAGGAAAAAGTTTTATCATCATAAAAATCCAGATCACTTGTGAGCAAGTGTCCTCAAAGAATAAGTTGGTAAGTGCGCCAGAGCGGGATGTTACAACAAGTTACATATCTATGTGAAAGAAGTTACAACAAGTCAAAAATTTTCAGAAGAAATAATACCCTAGTTTTTAGAAAGAATACATAGGCTGCATAACAGTTTGGTCGCATACATACGTGGGTTGCATAATAGGTAGTGTGCGTACATACACGTGTTGCAGAACTACAGGTCACATATTTGTTATATTTTGGTTGATACATGTTCAGTTCAGGTACATGTTGATTGTAGGGAAGTAGTACAGGTTGGTTGCAGGTCAGTGGTATAGGTTGGCACAGTTGTACAGTGGTATATCTCACAGTGATAGTATGATAGTGGTTCCATCATTATACTTATATTTCAGGGTGGTTGGACAGTGCAAGGATAGGTGGTTGTAGCCACCTTTCAGTTGCAGTCGAAGAAATTAGGGGGTTGTAGCCTCCTTCTGGTTGTAGACAGAGAATTGGAGAGTTGGATATTCCCTCAGTTTACAGCCAAAGAAACTAGGGGGTTGGAGCCTCCTTTCGGTTCCAGTTGGAAAACAAAGGAAGTTGGTGCTTCCAATGAATGTAATTATTCAAGACATATAATACAAAACATTATGTGGTTTTCTCCCGCTTTGGGTTTCCACGTAAAAACACTGGTGTACTATGTATGTGTATGATTTATCAATTTTTCATTGTTTATTTACTCTGCAATTATTGGATGATAATGCTATATTGATATAAAACTTTCATTATATGGTTAAAAAGGATTATGTTGCTCTATTACTGATTCACCCCCCCCTCTCATTAATCCAATAGATTATGCATCAAACAAATTATTGTAAAAGGGTTCATTTTAATTTCCTATCTTCTCCCATTATGTCACATCTAAACAAAGAAAAAATGTAAATTTCATACATTAAAAATTACTTGAACAACCTAGCTTAGATAGAAATAAATATAGATTTCTATAGATCTAAATATGTGTTGTGAGAACAACTACACCATATCTAATTATTGTTATAATGAATATTGGGATCATTACATATTCATCTACATCAAAAAATTTATAATTGATGACTTATAGCATTTCTCACAAAAAAAACCTTTCCATACACATTAGGTATATGAATTTAGTTTTTGAAGATCATTGGAATTGAAAATTGTACAAAATAGAATCACTAATTGTAAATACCGTGACCAGATGAATGATGGAAACTGTGGATGTCCTTCAATTGGTAAATTTTGCTGTGTCCTTTTCTTCTCCTACCAATACAAGACTTCACTGGTACCTCACAGCCAATGCTAGGGGTAATCTTCTTCCCCCTTATCCCCCTGAGCCATAAATGGGTCACAAACATAAAATTAGAACAAACTAGATCAAGCTTACCCTCGCAAGGAGAGGCTTCCACCTCTTACAAAAACTTGAACCCCAACTCACACAAGTAAACTCATTCAATATAAATTTTAACAACATTTCATTCATCTAGCAATAGGGTAATTTCTCTCTTCCTCACCATTCATTATATAGGAAAATTCACCTTGACACTTGTCATCTCATGCACAATTAGCTAATTTTTAATAATTAAATTAAATATTATTCATCCCCAACACATGTCACACTCTCCCCAAGTTTCACATGTTAAATACTTTTTTATTTTAAATAATTAATAATTTTCCCTCACACTCCTCAATTAGTTCCTATATTTTCTCCTAGTTGACCTTTAGTTCCCTAAATTCTCTTTTATTATGTCTCCCAACTAATTTTCAGTTGGATTTTGATTAGGACTCTTCTTCTAGTTAGAATTTTGAGTCTAGATTGACTAATATTCTAACTCCATGTTGAACTACACATTCTCTCATGAAATGATTTTCTTTTAATTAATTTTTTTTATTTTATTAATTTCATGCACACATTGTGCACATGCCTAAATTATTATTCTTATTAACCCATTTACTAGAGTATAATTATTTTGAATTCCCTTAATCCATTTTATAATTCTATATAGTCAAAATATCTAGACTTAGACTTTTAATTATGTTATATGTCTTATAACTTAATAAATTTTGAATTATATTCTCTAACAAAATCCAGTATTCATTTTTTTTTCCTAAGGTCCTCTAGATTTTTATTGACTCAAATTTTATTCATGCGACATGCCCTTCAAGACGAAGCTCCATGCTCCAAGGGTGTGATTTTCCATTTGAATAGTTTGGAAGTTGTCACTAGCAAATTTGGGTCATTTTGTGATGGCTATTTCGACGCTCTTGCGACGTTATGTCATGGATATTGCGACGAATATTGAGTCTTCCAAACGTCGCTTCACATGACGTGGAACGTGCGAAGAACCTGGATTAACGTCGCAAGAGAGACAACACTAGGGAAGTTGTCACGATTGCAAAAAATAAGAAATACCGTCACCAGAACGACTAAGTAAATAAATCATCGAAAGAGAGACCCAATAGGGAAATCATTTCAAGAACGACAATAAAGAGAGCTCATAACACACTCAACAATATAGGCAAACTAAGGAAAACATTTGTGACAAGTCATCTTTCGAAGGGGTCATCGCAAGAGCGATGAAAACAAGGTATTTGCGACGAAATTTCTATACAAGTTTCATAATTTGTATAGCAAGTTCGTCGCAAGATTTGTACAGGTCATTGCAATTGCGATGAAAACAGGGTATATTGCCACAAAATTGCTATACAAATCACAAAATTGCTATACAATTTTCGTGATTTGTATAGCAAGTGCGCCGCAATATTTGTACAGGTTGTCGCAAGAGCGACTAAAACAGGGTATATTTCCACAAAATTGCTATACAATTTTCGTGATTTGTATATAAAGTGCATCGCAAGATTTCTATGGTGCGTCGAAATTGCAATGACAACAATTTATTTAAAAAAAAATTAAATTTTTATTTTTGCGCAAAAACAAAATTTGATTTTTGAGCCAATTATAGACGGTGCTATGATTTCACACTAAAGAGGAACCATTTGCATATATTCAATTTTGGTAGGGGCCCCTTTCCTTTTTATTATAAAAGAAAAATAAGAGGGTTGTTGTGGCCACAATAGTTGGTTGGTTGGTTGAGTCAGTTGACTGACCTCACTATTCAAACTAACTATCTTCTTAAAACAATTAGACAATTATATAAACAAAATACTCTAACTTAGATTTACATATTTAACATCTCCCTAACCTCAAAGCCTTCTTTGTCCTAAAAAGGTGAGGAAAAATAAATACTCAAACCCTTCAAAGAAATTATTGCTTTGTTGTTCAAATAAACTCTGATGGCTTTATATATGATTTTATATTTACTCATGGGTTATACATTTTAATATGGTGTCAATAAATACCTTCCTAAAAACACACGCTTGAGGTGTTTCTAGCTAAATTTCTCATGTTACCGCTTAAACTCTCGCCAAAGGAAAGTCCTACCCTGCGAGGGAGAGCTTGAGAAAATAGATAGGGAAGCCGCCCACTATCACCTTAGTGCCCTTGCCTCTACATTTCTAGGCCATGGTTTCTAAAATAAGGAGGATTTTCCTAGGGGGCTAATACTAAGTCCTATCATTGTATTTCTAGATAGGTGAGGACAAGGACTTTGTTTGACTTGGGTTGACTTCTCTAAATTGATTCTTCAAGAAAACTTAGAGAAGAAAATGCTCAATGAATGCTTGGAAGGAAAACACTTACTTTATTAAACACAACACACCAATGCACCATTAATCATAATTAGTGATCAAGCAATATAAAATGTTCAAGGTGAAACTTTCTAAGTAAAAAGTATATATTCATTCACAAGATAGTCGTTATTTAGAAAATTTCATATGTACAAGAAGTGAAGCATGAACAAGTACTTATGAAACATTTAAGCATGAAATTGGGTCGTTATGATAGCAATGAAATAGAGCATCATTGTAACAAGTTCATAACTAATATGAGTTTGCATCCATCCAATAAGTATATGCCATGAAACACATGAAGTGTCACTATTGTAGAGAGAGAATAAGGCAACGAGCTCAATGTAATAACTTTAGAATAAATACAATGCTACCGGGTTAGAAAATGTCATTATTATATGTCATGGCACAAAAATTATATCATTAACCAAACTTGTCATTCATTCATCAACACATCAGAAATTAATTTGTTTCTCATCATACAATATATATCAATTCTTTGGAACCATGATTGTAGCATGAATCGACCCTCTCAACTAACAAACAATAGAAATGTTGCACTGTTTGGGTAGATTGTTTGGGGTGGTTAGGGTAGGAATGTATCATGGTCAACCAACCAAGCCAAAAGATATGCGAACATCACAATAAAATATGGTTAACAAACTTTCATACAATAGTGAAAGGAGGCAACGATTGAACTAATTACAAGGTCCTTTGGAATTCCTTAACATATTTTGGCTTCTTTGGGATGTGGAAAACAAGGTGTCATAAAAACATTGCAAGACATCAACACTTTAATCACCATTGACAATGGAATACTTCTGTAGTTTTATTACAGTCCTGGATAGAGTTTTGGATAACACATAGGAGGTAATGTCAAGGGTTGAAACTAGGTAATTTATCTCTCTTCAAAGTCGTTTGGACACCTATGTAAATGAATATAATAAAATCCTCAAAACATTGGAAAAGGAGGAGGGTTACAAATAGCCCCGCACAACAATAAATCTCTACAGAAAAAGGAATACTAGAAAAATCCTAGAATGACAATAAAGAAAATGCAAATATTTCACTTTGAATGAGGTTGTTGGACCTTCCAATACATCCAATCATAGTTTATAATAATCTAGAACATCACTCCCTCAAAATGTTTCAATAAAATTTATTTTCAACCCTAGTTATGTTGTATTGATTTCAACCATTCCAAGCAAAGTATGCATTGGGCATCCATAAAAGTGATCAATTTCTACTTAAATTAAAAACGATTTACAAACCCTCTTGTGATCAACATATAGATGTTTCTTTGAGAACTAGTTAGCATGATTTGAACTAATATAAGTCAATGAGGCTCAATGCAATCTAGATTGAGGATAACACATTATGAAAACCTTTCCTAGTACTATCAAGGTGAACTGAAAGGTTGGCCAAGAAAAAGGATAGAGCCATCAGACGTCCTACCTTAATGCATGAACAATAACTTCAATGATCAAAGGGTTAAGGTTATAGCACTTACCTTGAGAACCCTCCCAAGTGGATCATTTCACCCTTAATTATTTGGCCTTCTAGTATCCTTTTTATTCCAAAAAAATCCTTTAAAAGTTCTTATATAAACCTTGAAAATGACTCAACATTAACAAAGAAAATAAATAGATTCTCAAACCAATATCAAGCCAAGTTTCACATTAATATACAATGGTTTTAAATGAGGGAGGACTCTTCCTTTTATAGGTGAATGTCCTCCTCAAATACATTACAACACAATGTGCTAGCTCAATACTATGAGGTCAAAACCATTAACCCAGTCAAAACCATGGGAAAATACAACAAATCATCTAACAAATCCCTCAAAACCCTCCAAGATCTAAATGACCCTAAATAATGGTCCAAATATAATAATAAATTCCACAAGTGTGGGCTATAGGGAGAGAATAAATTAGGTTCTCTCCTCAATAAATTTGAAATTTTCCCATGAGAGGGTGAATGATTGAGTCAACATTGTCCAAATACTCCCAAAGATCCTCCAACCAACTCCCTCAAATGATGGAAAGGTCCAAGTATGGAATAACGAACTCAAGAATATGACATTACCTTTGACATGTGTGAGCCATACAAGTAAACAAGTCAATATAAATGGCATGTGTGGCCTCATCTGTGTGGGTGCTTCTCAAGTAGATAAAAATAAAGCATGCCACATTATCACAAGGTCCAAATAACAACATATAGCCACCTCCATAATTTTTAACCAACTCCTCCAATGCATTAATAACTCCCATGTGTGGTCCAAGAAGAGATAAATGATGAATAAGTGTGAATGAAACATCCAATTGATAAATGAGAATGAATTTGAGTGGTCCATGTGGCATGTGTGGCAACATGGCATCCCTCTCATGGATCGATGCACTGTCATGGATCCCAATATGGTGACATGAATCCCAAGGTAAATGGTATGGATCCCAATGTATGTAGATATAATGATCATATATGAGTACATGGATCGCAATGTAGCATCATGGATCCCAATGTAATGTAATGGATCTTGAGGCATAATACATGTATCCCAATGCACAATACCCACTTGAAGTGATGGGTCTAGCCTCTTAGCAAGCCATTAATTGGTAGCACCTAGTGACATCTCTTAGAACAACATAAAAAATGGGGTTGGTTTTAATATTTTCCTAAGTCTTACCAAGGGGAACAATATTGACCCTTATACATGCACCAATTCCTAAGACAACAAATATTTCCTAAGCACCTAGGTGAAAGATAGGAAAAAATAATTAATAATGATGAAAGGGAATGGGGAATGAGTTCATGCGATGACCCTCGATGTCTTAGAGATGCAAAAGTCTTATCAATCATTTATTTATTCATCCACCTTTGTTTAGCTAGGATTTTTACATATAATATCCTTCTATAGATAGCTTAACATTGAGTTACCATCCTTAACATTATTTCTTACTACCCCTTTAAGAATTGTTTTTTTTAATGTTTGTTTTATCGAACAAGTTCCTTTTATTTAGATATTCATAGACAAACTAGAGACTAGGGGCATTGGCCTCATAGTGAGGGAGCATTTATAAATATTTATATTTGGATTTTTACTTTATCTCTTCACCTCTTTTACTTATTGGATTATTGACTCAGGATTTATCAATTTTACCTTTCCTTTTGACCTTTGAGAAATTATACGTGACCAAGATGCAATTTTTTATATGAATAGAATGAATAACACTTGGGAGTTGGAAAATGATTATCATGGTTGGGATATGGATAATGATATCTATCCTAAGAACCCAATGGTATAGGTTAATCCAAGAGATTCCACACTTCTAACATAAAACATGTTCCCTAAGGTACTACAAGGAAAGTCATAAAACCATGTAATGTTATGAAATGTTACTAGGCAATCATTAGGTGTTTACCACTTTATTATGAGATAATAAGTTACAACATCATTTCCAAATAAGTATTGATACATGGAATGTCAAACGAAGAAAATAGGAACCATGCCATACCATACAACAATGCATCTATCATATGAGGAGTTTGCATGAAAGTGAGCTACAACATAGTTGAGCTAGCACGATCATGTTTTTGGTGCAGATCAAGAAGAACTCTATCTAGATATAGGGAATATGAGCATGACACATCATGCAAGAAACAAATTGAAACCCTTGCTAGTGTATCCAAAAATGTGTCACCGCTCACGGGGTAACATATGGCTCCTACTCGTAGACATGCACTGTGTGTGAGAATGTATGAGAACTCCATAATCTCTGTAGACCCGTGAACCTACACACCATATAACTTGTCAAATGAAACAAAATTTGGGGTGAATCTACCACCCTAGTTAGAAATAAAAAATACTTGGCACAAATAAAAAAACTTCACCAAATATAAACATGAAAGTAAAGCAGGAAAACATGTGTAAGAAATTATTCTAAGGAAAATCAAATGCATCAATAAATTAGGCAATGCATGAAAGTAAAAACACAAAAGAAAGGAAAACATGAATGTTAGGAAAAAAAATCATTCTAACTATTGCTCAAAGATCATATTCATGCCTACCCTATTGGATAACTAAGGGATGTGGCTACTAGGTGAAATAAAATATCCAAATCAACCATTCAAGGAGCTTACCAACATATTGAAACCTTCCCTTGTGTTTGGTTATCATCCAAAACACGGATATGCCAAGCATCAAGTGGGTATCAAGAATAATCTAACTCACTCTCAAGTCTGGAACTTAGGTAAGGTAATATCTATGAAGTAGAAATCCCAAACTATACCAAGGTTGACTCACCTCTCCACAAAATGTCTCCATCCAAAGGTCAATAGGGACAATGTAAACACAAAACGGGTTCAACCCATTGAATTTTCTTTTAATATCATTGAGGACAAAATATTGTGAAGCAAACTCCAACGATGCAGATGGTTTGGAGTTATGTAACAACTTCAGTTGGAGTGATTTTTTTGTTTTGTTTTGAGGGTTTGTTTATCCCACACACCTTATTGAATATATGTGGGGGATAAACTGGGTATTTTCTCATAGACAAAGTGCTCCCTTGCAAATCAATTAAGTTTTTTTAAAGGGACAAATTAGTTGACATATGGTCAAAACACTCTCATTGTTTCCATTATTGTGCCCTCTAATCGACAAAGTGAAAATTTGAATTTATGTCAACATTATAACAATGAGTGTTTATATCATGAACCTCTATATAGATTAGCATGACCATGAGAATATTAAAGTACGAAAATATGAAGAAAGTCTTGAAACCTTGAATAACCCTCCACATATTGTAGACATGAATATTGAGATGATGCACAAGTGTGAAAGAGTAAATGTTTGACATCGCCATTTCTAACCCCTCATGTTTAATCCTTAATGTTGTTGAAGAAACAAAATAAATTTCATGGAACTAAAAACATTAAATTGTTTCCAAAATTGTGCCCTCTAATCGACAAAGTGAAGATTGGAATTTATGTCAACATTATAACAATGAGTGTTTATATCATGGACCTCTATATGGATTAACATGACCATGAGAGGATTAAAGTAGGAAAATATGAAGAAAGTCTTGAAACCTTGAATAACCCTCCACATATAAATTGACAATGGAAATGTGATTTTGTTTCTTTGTCATGTGAGACACGATGAAAAGACACAATGAAAAGAAGGGTAATGATCTGAAAAAAATATTATAAAATGTTTGACATGGCAATTTCCAACCCCTCATGTTTAATCCTTAAAACTTATTATTGCATTTTCCCAAAAAATTCTTTTTGCATGTTGCACCAAGTTTAAAGTTTGCACATTGCTTGGAAAAGATGCTTGCCACATGTCACATGTCACAAGACTTTCAAAGTTTCATATATCATGCCACAATATTTTGGAAGTTGCATATTGCATATTCAAGTTCTATTTGTTTCCTAGACTCCATAGCCCAAGCACAAGGCACTAGGTCTTGCTTGCATTCTCATGTCTTGAATCAAGGAGTATTGAATCAATATATACCAAGTCTTATAAGAGAATCTGAAATTATCATTAAGTGTATAACAAAATTACATTCACAGATATATACAAGCCATAGAAATAGCCTTGTGTATATTATCAGATGAAAAAGTACCCATAATGTCAATGCAGTATATGCATCATTACATGTTCAACTATATAATGCACATCTAACTATATTATAAAATTATTACATGACATCATGAATTTCTTTTAGTCTTATTTTGTGATTTCCAAGTCTTAAGTAATCCATCCATCTCCATGTCTTCATTTACTGGGTGCTTTTCAACAACTGATGTTGTTTCAGTCCTTTCACACTGAGTACGTCTAGTCTCGTACCCACAGTGTGGATGATGCTGTGAGGGGCCATCACCTACAAAAATAAAAAGTATTAAATTTATATGGATAATTTTTAAATATCATTGAAGTAGTTCATTAATATTAAAAACAAACTCTGCAATGTAATTGTTTACCTGGTCCTCTAGTAGGCACCGTTGGAATGGCTACCAACCTATTCACCTGATCTTCAGGTCAAGGAGGATCAACTAAGACATTCTCTACCATTGAAATGCCAAATTTTTTAAGTACAAAATTATTAAGTATGTGATTAATATATAGACATTTTACCATTGTGGGCTTCAGTCACAGGAACATCTTGGGGCTACACGTCACTGGGATGGGGTTGTTGGGGAGCACCATGATCTTTTGGCTATGTTGCACTATCAACGCTATGTTGTCCAATACTAATGGTGTCGTTGATAGTTCTACTCCCCTGATTAAAACAAAGTAAGACATTAAATTATGGAGATATCAAATATTTACGTATTTTATAAGTAATGAAAGGTTAATGTGGACTGATTTTTATTTACCTTATCCCACAAATTGGATATAGGGGTCTTCCCCATGCTTTTCCTATGATAAACCAAGGCTTTATAACCGTACTTGTAACCAAGTTGAAAGTCTTCCTCCGTGGTTTCAGTTCCGAAGTCATCACCCTGCATTGCATAAGGGCATGGTTTTTTAATGTTTTTGGCTGCAATTACCTAAAAGTTGTAAGGTGATATAAATAATATTATTAATATTTTTGGGTACTTACGATTCGTGACTGTAACCTCGAGTAGCTTCCCTGGCCTATCTTGTGTTGGCCATGTTTGGAAATCCTTGCTTTGGTTTCCTTTGAAGTGTTAAGAAACCTATCATCAAAATTTTCAAGTATGTTATATATAACCACGCTTTTATTTAGATCTAAATAAAAATAAAGTTGGCATTGAAATCAAAATATTGTAATTTACCTTGGTGTACGAGTTATTTATTCTCATGATTTTTTCAAAATATTCTCTTTTGCATCATCAATGATTTCCTTCCACTCCCTCTCTGGAATTGAGGGAGGACGCTCATACCTAGGATTTCCTGCCAAGATTCGTCTATAAACATCCCGCGTATATTTTAAATATTCACCCATTGTAGAGGTGACCGCTTTTTAATTGAACATGTCTAATCCAAAGAGGCCTTCAAGATAATCCATAATTTCCTTTTTGAGGTTGGAATTCTGGCAATTCCACCTCATTCATAAGTTTTCCCCAAAAATCATGAAGGCCTTGCTCTCTAGGTGCCTATAAAAAAGGTCGTTTCCTACACACAAAAAGATATTATCATTAATTTAAAATTAATAATCTAGATGATTTTTGTATGAGAAGGACAACATTAAATGATTAAAATATGAATTAAAACCACCTTGGAGTATTTATTGTTTTAATGGAAGTCCGTTATCATCGACCATAAATGTTCACGGAAGGGTCCCCGTGCTTGTCACACATATAGCTCTAGGAAATGCAACCATGTCAACCACCTCATCACGAGCCTCATTTTTGCCACCACCTCTAGACTTTGATCGAGGTGTGGATGTCTGGCAGTGCATGTCATGGATCCTATATAAATTAGGTGTGGAATATGGAGAAGTAAATAATACTCTAGCAACTGTATGACCGCCCACATCAGGACTCCGTGGCATCCCTGTAGCGCCACTACTACCAAAACTGGGTTGAATAGGCTCCAAAAATGACTTTATAAAAAATAAAATGTTTTTTCGTGAGATAATGTAAAAGTTAAAGAACAAAGTATCATAATTGAACATATGAGTACATTAAAAAAACACACTTTAAATTATGGTTATTACCTTATATGTGTTAAGTTGTGACATAAGGAGCTTGATCTTTGCTTTGACGTCAGGAGTTTGATTTGGGTGATCTAAGAATCTAGCAAGTTCCTTGTTCTCTTTAATAATATTTTTTTTTTATTAAGACCATCAGATCAACGGATGAATAAAACCCCTCCTCATCGGCGTAATCATGATCAACATGGCCTGCAGACTACATATAATTTCAACAAAAAAAATGTTATTTCAATAAAATTCTATAAGAAAATAATAAAAATAACGTAAAATGAAAGTGGAAATTGATAATCATTTACATGCTTTGTGGTTGGCCCTTTTCCACAATCATCCTGCCACATTATAATATAATTAGAACCTCCAAATATTTAAAAAAATGTTAATGATAACAAAAAAAAATGTTAAAGATAATATTTACAACAATGTTAAAGATAATAAAAAAATATAATGCAATAAGTAGAGGTTTCTTAAAGAGGTGTTGCATAAGAACCTGCACACTATTAGTCAATGTTTCTATTCGATTGAAATGATAATCCACTAATAACTCTTCCTCGAGAGCTATCTTTTTTATTGTGTATAGGACTACCCGATTCTCTTCACGTCCCTCATATATGCAATCCGGTTGTTTGTTTGATGTCATGGGTTGTGTGTTGTTTATAAACCCTGAGATATTGTCGAAAGCTATAGGCCTTCCATCAATATAGATAGTCACTCCTTTATTTTTATCCTTGTTTATTAGTTGTATATAATTTGCGGCAAGTGAATATATACGCATACTTCGCATGTACCGGACCAGCCGCATCTAATCGTTATAATTGTAACACGGTATGATATAGTCCATCAATTCCATTGTTGTATTGTATTTTACAATTATTCCATCCATGGAAAATATCCCCAAGCCATGCAGGGAGGATGGTGCAATGCAATATGTCCTATTGTTGACAACGAAGTCAACATCTATAGGAGGTAGTTACTTAGCTACCCATTGTTTCACCAGATGATTATACCTGAGTGGAACCTCTATGTCTCATATGATCTCATCATCATAAGATCATGATCCTCCTTTGACAAGAAAAAAATTCATGCGTCTACAAAATTTTATTCTGACTTTTTCACCTCTGGTCCTTGTTTGCTTATCATATCTACTAGATGCAGTTGCATTTCCTTCTATTTGTCCTAAGCTTTCCTCACTCGATGAAGAAATATCTAACAGGTACATGTTTAGTTGTACCTTCAGTTGCATGTGCACGTGTTGTTAGTTAGTAGTCCATCATCATCCTAGTTATAATTTATGAACTTTTTTTTCTATATTCAAAGTTCTAAATAAATTTTTTATATATTTAGTTTTGGATGCACAATTAGAGTAGGGTGCAATCACCAATATTAGTGGTCAACCACCTAATTTAATGTGATATCCCTCTTGATTTTGGACATATTAAGGACATATTAATGTGATAACACTAAGGACATGGTAAATGTATCATATGGATCTAAGAAAAAAATAGTAGTAAGGTTGTTGTTTGTTGTATTTGTGCAAATTAGAATTATTATAAGAAATGTCCATTCAAGATGAGGGTCAATGCTATGGAGTAAGAAATCCAACCATCAGTTGGTGTGTTACAAATCTTGGGTGCTTTAGTTGGCAATATGTCTAAGGCAAGACAAGAGTAGAACTATACAAATATTAGTTTTGTTCAAGACAAGAGTAGAACTATACAAATATTAGTTTTGTTCAAGCCAAGAGTAGAACTATACAAATATTAGTTTTGTTCAATCCAAGTTGAAGAATAAGTTAGTTATGGCGATGGTTAACAATAGTGCAACCCACATTTTTATGTAGGAAGTAGTGGTTGTTAAACTCAATATGCAGTTGAAATTGGTGTAGTCTTTTTTCAAGGCAGTAAGATATAATAGTTAGTTGATAGAGACATGTAGAATTTAGCTAGTTTTTATGCCCTTAGTAGTAATTGGCCAAGAGTCCCCGAAATGGTTTGGGATGCGAGTTGCAACTGGGCATAAAAAAAATATTGAGACTCAGATTGAGGAACCGTCGACTCCGATGGATTACTGGGATAGGATTTCAACTATACCATCCCTCACTCCCAGGTGCCATGCCTCAGAAGTTTCTTTACTCATTGATTTCGAAAACTAGTGTTTTTCTCAGTTTGAAGCAATGCAACATTTGGATTAAGGGTTACAATTTACGAAACCATGCCTAAACAAGCTTTCAACATCTCACGGAAGTAAAAAATGTTGCTTCGTTAGTCTTTTATGCCCTGAGAGGGAATTGGCCAAGAGTCCTTAAAATGGTTTGGGATACGACTTGCAATTGGAAATAAAAATAAAACCGAGACTCATATTGAGTAACCGTCATCTCTGTTGGATTCTTGGCATAGGATTTTTGCTAGATCACCCCTCACTCCTAGTTCCAACCCCTCGAAAGTTGTTTTTTCATCGATTTTGATAACTAATTCTTTTCTCAGTAAGAAGCAATGCAACATTTGGATTTAGGGGTCCAATTTATGAAAACATGCCTCGGGAGAGAATGGAAAATGTGGTCAACTAGTCCATGCCTAAACAAGCATGCAAAATCTGATGGATCTAAAAAATGTTGCTTCATTAGGCTTTTATGCCCCGAGGATGAATTGCCAAGAGTCCATGAAATGGTTTGGGGTGCGACTTGCAACTGGGCATAAAATGAACATCGAGACTAGGATTGAGGAACCATCGACTCCGATGGATTCCTAAGATAGTATTTCATCTAGATCACTCCTCACTCCTGGATGCCATGCCTCAGAAGTTTCTTTACTCATTGATTTTGAGAACTAGTGTTTTTCTCAGTTTGAAGCAAACCAACATTTGGATTAAGGGGTCCAATTTATGAAAAAATAACTCAGGAGTGGATGGAAAATATAGTCACCTATTCCACACCTAAAAAATGTTGCATCATCTCATGGAACTCAAAAATGCTGCTTCGTTAGGCTTTTATGCCCTGAGGAGAAATTGGCCAAGAGTCCCCGAAATGGTTTGGGATGTGACTTGCAACTAGGAATATAATGAATATCAAGACTCGGATTGAGGAACCATCGAATCTAATGTATTTCTAGGATAGGATTTCATCTAGAACACCCCTCACTCACGGGTGACATGCCTTAGAAGTTTTTTTAATCATTGATTTTGAGAACTAGTGTTTTTCTTAGTTTGAAGTAATGCAACATTTGGATTATGGGGCCAATTTACGAAACCATGCCTCAGGAGTGGATGGATAATTTGGTCACCTATTCCATGCCTAAACAAGATTTCAGCATCTCACAGAACTCAAAAATGTTTCTTCGTTAGTATTTTATGCCCTGAGCAAGAATTGGCTAAGAGTCCTTGAATTGGTTTGGGATGTGACTTAAAAATGGGCATAAAATGAAAAATGAGACTTGGATTGAGGAACCATCATCTCTGTTGGATTCCTGGCATAGGATTTTAGCTAGAGCACCCCTCACTCTTGGTTCCAAGCCCTCAAAAGTTGTTTTTTTCATCGATTTCGATAACTAGTGCTTTGCTTAGTAAGAAGCAATGAAACATTTGGATTTAAGGGTCCAATTTATAAAACCATGCCTCTGGAGTGGATGGACAATGTGATCACCTAGTCCATGCCTAAAAAATCATGCAAAATTTCATGGAGCTCAAAAATGGTTTGGGATGCGACTTGCAACTTGGAATATAATGAATAGCGAGACTCAGATTGAGGAACCATTGACTACGATGGATTCCTAGGATAATATTTCATCTAGAGAACCCCTCACTCATGGGTGCCATGCCTCAGAAGTTGCTTTACTCATTGATTTCGAGAACTAGTGTTTTGCTTAGTTTGAAGCAATGCAACATTTGGATTAAGGGGCCAATTTATGAAACCATGCCTTGGGTGTGGATGTATAATTTGGTCACCTATTCCATGCCTAAAAAATCTTGCAACATCTCATGGAACTCAAAAATGTTGCTCCATTAGTCTTTTATGCCCTGAGCGGGAATTGGCCAAGAGTCCCCGGAATGGTTTGGGATGAGACTTGCAACTAGGCATAAAATGAAAACTGAGACTTGGATTGAGGAAGCCTCATCTATGTTGTATTCTTGGCATATGAGTTTAGCTATATCACCCCTCACTCCTGGTTCCAACCCATCGGAAGTTGTTTTTTTCATCAATTTCGATAACTAGTGCTTTGGTCAGTAAGAAGCAATGCAACATTTGGATTTTGGGGGTCCAATTTATGAAACCATTCCTATGGAGTGGATGGAAAATGTGTTCACCTAGTCCATGCCTAAAAAATCATGTAAATCTCGTGGAGTGCAAAAATGTTGTTCCGTTAGGCTTTTATGCCTGGAGGAGGAATTTCCAAGAGTCCCTGAAATGGTTTGGGATGTGACTTGCAACTGGGCATAAAAAGAAAATTGAGACTCAGATTGAGGAACCGTCGACTCCGATGGATTCCTAGGATAGAATTTCTGGTAGATCACCCCTCACTCCTGGATTCCATGCCTCAGAAGTTTCTTTACTCATTGATTTCGAGAACAAGTGTTTTGCTGAGCTTGAAGCAAACCAACATTTGAATTAAGGGGTCCAATTTATGAAACACTGCCTCGGGAGAATATGGAAAATATAGTCACCTAGTCCATGCCTAAACAATCTTACAACATCTAACAGAACTCAAAAATGTTTCTCCGTTAATCTTTTATGCCCTGAATGGGAATTGACCAAGATTCCCCAAAATGGTTTGGGATGCGACTTGCAACTTGGCATAAAATGAAAACCAAGACTCGGATTGAACAACTGTCATCTCCGTTGGATTCCTAGTATAGGATTTTAGCTAGAGCACCCATCACTCCTTGTTCCAACTACTCAGAAGTTGTTTTTTTCATCAATTTCGATAACTAGTGCTTTTCTCAGTGAGAAGCAATGCAACATTTGGATTTAGGGGTCCAATTTACAAAACCATGCCTCGAGAGAGGATGGAAAATGTGGTCACCTAGTCCATGCCTAAAAATGCATGAAAAATCTCATGGAGCTCAAAAATGCTGCTCCATTAGGCTTTTATGCCCGGAGAAGGAATTTCCAAGAGTCCCTGAAATGGTTTGGGATGTGACTTGCAACTGGGAATAAAACAAAAACCAAGACTCAGATTGAGGAACTATTGACTCCGATGGATTCCTGGGATAGGATTTCAGCTAGAGCACCCCTCACTCTCGGTTCCAACCCCTTGGAAGTAGTTTTTTTCATCGATTTCGATAACTAGTGCTTTGCTCAGTAAGTAGCAATGCAACATTTGGATTTAGGGGCCAATTTACGAAACCATGCCTCGAGAGCAGATGGATAATTTGTTAATCTAGTACATGCATAAAAAACCTTTCACCATCTCATGAAACTCAACAACTTTTCTCCGTTAGTCATTTATGCCCTGAGTGGGGATTGAGGAACCGTCGTCATTTTTGGATTCATGGCATATGATTTTAGCTAGAGCACCCCTCACTCTCGGTTCACACCCCTCACTCCCATTTCACACCCCTCACTCTCAGTTCACTCCTAGTTCATGATTGGATTCTAATTTCCCTAAACGTTAGTTTTTAGGCTGCATGTATTACTGTCTAAGAGGTTGGTAGAATTTTGGGAGAAAGAAGAGGAACCTCACTTATTTTTGAGAAAAGGGACACAAAAATCCCTATTGTATGGGAAGGCTAGTATAAGAAGTAGCATTTACCATATAGAGGGGGAATAAAAGTAGTCTTTGACCACTAATTCCAGAATGGGGTCATACTTTTTAAGCAGGACAAGTACTAAAATATCTTCAAGAGAATTTTATATATTTCCATCAAGGACATGGACAATTCTGATGTGGATAAGTTTTCATGGAGGCATTTCTCCCAGACCTCTTCATGGAATATTGTGAATCTATGGTGCATGTAAAAATATGTGAGATGTGGGTTTATGATAATATTTTGAATTTTCCAATAACATTCTCCATTGACCTTGTGCAAACCAATACATTTGGTGTTTTTTTCACTAAGTGTAAATAACAATGTTGGAGAATTATAAGACGTAAGTTAGGAATGAGTTGTTTGTTACCTCTTTATTACCTTTTATTTTAATTGTATCCATATTTTGTATGGATCAAATGAGGAATTAACCCGAAACTAATGCCATTAGAAAAAAACTCAATCCTAAGGCCAACTAAGGATAAAAAAAAACACACACTAATAAATCTAGGAGTCAAGCATGCAAACAAACCTTCTCACAAAGAAGCACTAGTTGGTGATGGAATCCAACATCGCAGAATCGATGCGCGAAGGGGATGAGTTTTGACGGGTGGGAAAGTTAAGTTGACAACTTTCTTAATGAAATAAGGCCTTGGTGTTACCTCACCAAGCTGTGGGAAACCCTCCAAGGAGTCCGAGTGAGTCTAGACAATGTCGATACTAGGTACAACACCACCTTCACTGTGCTGTCACCTTGTGTAGGAAGTCTAAAAGATTATGGCCTCTATGGTACCACCTACTATACCAATGCAGAGGGGGGACAATCGATAGTCGAAACCAAGAGAAACAAAGTATGGTTGATTACTCTGAGGGCCCCAATGCGACCTCGTGATTGATCCTTGTGTTAGAAGGGCTTCCTAAAGTCAATAATATAGCAACTAGATTTCACTCCCTAACTCAAGGCTTTATTTTTTTTTAGTAGCTTTGGAAATTTATTCTCATAATCCTATTCCAAATCTCTACACCTAAGCTAATATGGGTTTGAATATCCCTAGAAAAGTTGCTAGATAAATTTTAATTAGTGCTTAATTTTAGGTTGTTGTTACTCAAATGAGTGGTCATGAAACTGATGGCATTTTGACTCGACTCTTTAAACCATGTAAGAGGAAAATGAATTGAAATAAATTCAACTTCGATGAAAACTAGCTATGGGAAGGAGCAATAGGTTTTAAGAAAATAAATAATTTATTGATAGATTACTATGTGTGCAGTACTGCAAAATGACCCAAATTTTAAAAATACCATGCAAATGACATAGTTCACTTAGTACACCTATACAACATTGAATCAAATGCCATAATTTCTAACATAGTAAACTATTATGATTATAAACACCACCATACACATCTTTAATACTCATAAATAAAAAATGATACAAATCCTTGTTTCATAAGAGGAATGTCACATAAGGATTTCAAAGTAAGATACAACATTCGTTTACATGATCTAGGTTCCTATTCATGTACCCCTTCATTGGACCAAAAGAAAACACGATTCAAAAATCCATCCTCTACTCTTTAAGAAAACATGATTCAAATTCATCATCTCCTCTTTTTAGTCCTTGAAAAGCAAGGACTTTAATTTTTAATAGTGACTAGGGGGAAGAAAAAATCTTGAAACTATTTTATATTATAGAGTATATAGGGGCACACACATGCATATACCTAACCCAAAAGGGTGGGAGTGAGAATATGCATGAGAGAAACTATTGTTTATGTGGTTGTGATATAAATCCATGCAAATCAACAAGAAAATATATGGGTAAATATGACGGTATTGAAAAAGAATTCAATAGTTTAATTTGGCCAATAGAAAAGTATAAAATAAAAGGTATGAAAAATGATTGTTAATTATGCTATGACTAGTTCTTATTATCAATTGTTTTACCACCTTTGGCTTACATATCCTTGTAAACCCCAATATTTTTCCTCACATACGTATCATTTTTTTGAAATCTAACCTTTTCTCCATCTTACAATGCTAAGTAGGCCTATCATTCAATATTTCAACAAAACATTTCATATGCCTCAATTTTCATTCATTAATATGCCTAAGATATGGTTATTCATTCCAAATCTAAGTCAAACAAATGCCACCCTTCCCCAAGAGACATTGGCATGCTCATTTATACTCCATATTAGGTTACATTGGTGGATTTCCCTCAACCACTAAAGTTAGCACGAATGTCTTCCACTTGTATTAGTGGATGTGATTAATGCATGGAAATGTGTCCCATGATGTTCCAAATAGGCATTGTTAAGTTGCTTGTAGATACTTGAAGATACTTGATTTGATTTCTTTCTCAAATTGGAGCATCCAAAGTTTATCCAATAGTGGGAATCTTCACCTTGTTGTTTCTCCTAATTATGGTTGGTAATATTTTGGATTTTCTCTCAAGCATATTGATGCAGGAGCACCTGCTCACATCAGAAGTTTCTAAAGATATATTATGCCTTAGGGTCTTGAACCAGCTCAATAAGGGGCTTTTGTAAACTCATTGTAAATTATTTTGAAATTCCTTAGTTTTGGAGTTCAAGTCTAGAAGGTTTTAGTTAAAGTAGTGAATACCGATTAGTGATGAGTCATAGGAATTAGGTGTCAATGAGTCATGAAACTAAATTTCCAAATTTGTGGAATGACTTAAGGGGATGTAAAACATCTGATTTTGAAACATTATAGAGGATAGGATTGAAAACTATTTCATTAGAATCACTTCAATATTTATAGGAGTTAGTTGTAGTGAAATGGAAGCTCAATCATGATATATATAGTGTATTGGTTATATAACTAACTTAGCATGAGTGTAATTTTCATACAGGTAACTGGAAGTCTGGTATGCCTTGTCTAAATGCTTGTAATGTATGAGATATTTATTATTGATGAAATCATGGTACAAGAAATAGTTGTGAGATTTGTGAAATAATGTTGACATGTATTTCCCTGTGTTAAATGAGAATATTTGAGGAGAAGAACCTCACTCAAATGGAAAGATGAAGAAGTTTGATAGTAAAATAAATCAAGTTACTTCTGGCTAACTATAGAAAGATAAATAAGCATGCATGAAGGAAGTGGTAGTAGGATATTTTGGCCAATAGATAGTTTGGGTCTTTTGGTAAATAGATAGTTTGCAAACATATTCAAATATATCAAGAAAAAAATGACCTATTGGTATATTGATAGACCCAAAAAGAGGGACAATGAAACTCACCATTCTCGCTAGGTTTCGTTCGCATCAATCAAGTGAATCCTTTGTTCCCTCTCGCATGCAAACTCGAACTAGATATCCTCCTCATGCAGTGGCCTTGCAGATCCTATCTGACCTCTATTCTAGATCTCCCCCTCAAGATGTCTCACAGATATTTATGCCCTCTATGCACGTCTCCTCCTCGCGGCAATGTTTAAGTCTAGCTCTATTTGGAAAAAATTGTGGCAGCGTTTCATTCTGGCTTTGTTTGGAAAAATTGCAGCAGGGTTTTAGTCTGGCTCTGTTTGTAAAATAGGGGTTGGTGTCGAGTGTTTTGAAAATATGATTCGAACAAGAGGAAATTCATGTGTATAACATATATCATATGTTACATATAATATATGTAACATATAATATATGTAATATTTATTATATATTATATATATAATATATGTAACATATATTATTTATGTAACATATAATATATATTATATATAATATATTATAGAATAATATTAACATATATAATGTTGACGATGACATAGTATAGTAATGATCCATGACAAAGTCGATGATGATAATGAAGACAATGACGATGATAATGATGATGATAATGACAACGATGACAATATTGGTTATGGTGATGACAATGATGCCATTAAATTGAGAGGACATGGGTAAATTAAGCACCCTCCAATTTTGAGATGGATGGGATAGAGGCCCCATATATTATCTCAATAAGTGTGCCCTTGTAAAATATATCAAACTACCACATCACGAAGTACATATCCATAGCACTAAACCCAAGGTATAATGCACCCACTAAGTTATCCAAATGTAAATCAACCAAAGTAAAGTGAAGGGGATAGGGAACCACAATCCCTACACATCACATGAACTGCTCCACTAGGGAAAAACACTTTTGGAGAAACCAAATGATAACACTCCCTCTTTGAGAGGAAAGTGTTTTCTCCAACACTAGTCTTATCCCTTTCTACCTCAATTATACTTGTAACCTACAAATCCAAGTCTACTGAAATCTCGGAATCAATATTCATTGATCCCACACAAGGTTCTAGAAACTCCTCCTACACATCACTCTCCTCCATCATGGCATCACTCCACCTCCATGTGGACATTCAAGGGCCATTCAAGGAGATAATAGAAATTTCAACACCTCCAACATCGAGGACACCATTTCTCTTGAATGGGGATGACATGCTAAGGCCCTAATTTATCCTCATTACTTTGGATTACCTAGTAATTAGTAATTAATGTACGCCACCATATTATTTGAATAAGGCCTGTTAGGTAGTTAGTTGTTAGTTACTCAATGTAAAAGGGTCCTATTTATTAAATAATTCCCATTAAGTGATTTGTATTTATTATGAACGAAAGGGTTATACATCTTTGTCCCTCTTATTTAATTTTCTACTATTTATATTTCTTGAGTAATTTCTCAATAATCATTGTTTCTACTAGTCAAGTACATTACATTATTACCTCCATCCCACTTATACTCCTCCAAGTGACATGTTAGCCTCTTGTGAAATAGTGCTCCCATGTAAGGGATAATTTATTGCATATGAAACTAGGGATACTTTCATATCTTGTGAGATTCATCTAATTTTTGTAATATCGCACATCACATAAATTTTTCTTTCTAGAGATCATCAAAATCATTTCCATACAAAAACAAAATTTAGTGTATATTTAGTATTTTAGGTTTTATTGCATAGAGTGGGTGTGTGAGTGATATTTGAGTATGGAAACCATCCCATATCATCAAGGCATGCAAACAATATATCCATGTTAAATTTCAGTGCATACAAAAAAAGTTTGAAAAAAATTCAACATTGGCCCCATTCACAAATCATTGTTGCTCATCATGTACTCTAGCCCTAGTACAATGTCTTTTAATATCTGTTTCCTTTAAATTTTGATCGATAAAAATAAAACAAAATGAGGACGATATGGGTTGATATATAGAGTAGGTGGGTGAGTAATATTTGATTCTAGGAACCATTCCATATCGTCAAGGCATGCGAACAGTCTATCCATGTCAAATTTCAGTGCATACAGAAACATTTTGAAATAATTTCAACGTTGGTCCCATTCGCAGGTTACTGTTGTCCAACATGTACTCTATCCCTAGTATAATGTCTTTTATTTGTGATGCAGGAGCATCATACAAAGCCAAAAGCATGCGCCTAGCCAAAGGGGTAGCTGGATGTGCAGATGGAAAAAGAGCACGTTTTTTTATGAAGATCATTTTTGAATTTTGAAAACAAAAAAATTAATGTAATAGTTAAGAGAAACGTACCTGCATTTATGTCTTGGAGATATGAACAGACTTGGGGAAATTACTCCCATTTGTCTATTGTATTAAGGCATTTAAGTCTATTAATGTAAAAGTAGGTAGATATGAATGTTAGATTAGACAGTTTTAGAGCATAGGAGGGAAAATGAATATAGACACCCTCACCCTTGTATCATTGTAACTTTTGATTATCATTCAAATTTTCATAAGCTGGAGAGATGTAGCAGAGAGTTGTAGAGAAGAACCCATGTACAGGAGTATTTGAGTTAATATATGAAGGTTTGACTCAGATTTCATGGTGTTATGATGTTTATTGTTTACATACGCTGAATGGTATGCTTACAACTATTTTATTCTCTTTGTTATGCCTTTGTTGTTATTCTATGTTGAATGTATGATTTCATGTTGAATGTATGACGTCTGAGAGGGTAGAACGAGGTTCATGTGTTTCTCTTCCTGAGAGAGTTTCTGCAAGGAGTGCAGTGAAACGTCCGCAAGGTGTGCATTGACAAGGGTTCTAAGTTTTATCTTAGAAGGCTCAAGAGGGATACCATTGTTCTCATTCCAGCATAAGTGTAGGTGAAGCACAAAAGCTGTGAAAGGTGTGCGAAGGCTAGTTGAGGCCTTAGAACTTATCAACTAAGGTTGAAAGGAGAAGGATTGTTGTTGCTGAGAGTACATAGAGTCGAAAGATCAAATACCCTGGAGTATTTGAAAGATTTTCGCAAGGAGTGCATGCAGGATTCCTTTTAGAGACTCGAGTTTACAAGTAAAAGCTCAAGAGGGTTGGTGCCTTTGAAGTGTTCAAAGGAAGATAGGAAGAAAAATCATCGTGCAAAAGTTAAGTTCAGTGGAAAGAACGTCGAGTCAATTTGGGACAGAGATTTAGAGGAAGGAATTGAATGGTCAAAATTCTCATGGAGAATTCGCGAAGTTGCGGGGACCGTAGGATCCAGTAAATCTACAGGGTGGTTAGGAGTTGGACGAACCCACCACTCTAGTGTCAAGAATCAATGAAGACCATCGATCATGGTTAGTTTGGGATGTTGGATCATTCTTTCGAACTTGAGGTTCATGAGTTCGGAGGGCAGACCAAATCCTTTGGTTGCGTGAACTCCCGAGTAGCGAGAAGTAGGAACAACTGTTGGATCAGAACCTCTTCACTATATCGCGTATCAAGGTTTTAGAGGTTGGGAGGAATCAATTTTGACTGCAGAAGTCATGAAGGGCTGAGGGCCAAGGTATCAATAAAACACATGGCACATCTATCAAGTGGGGACTACATGGTTGAAAGGTGGACATTTGTCGCCTGGGAGGGAGTCAACACCCTGTTGAATTCTCGTGCTTCAGGTTCTCATAAGAAAGGAGCACAAAGACTCAACAAAACAACTCGCAAAGTTGCGAGCCACGAGAAGTGCTGAAGGATTAAAATATTCTCTAACTTTTTTGTCTCAGAGTTTCGTAAAAGAAGGGCCCGGAGGTTCAACCCTTCAACTTGCGAACTCACGAGTTGTGAGTGAGGTTAGTGCTTAGCTCTAGCCATCAGTTACACATGGAGGGTGCTAACAAGGAGGAGCCATATCCCATCACGTCTTGGGTATCAATGTTTGGTAAAGAAAAGTTGAGGGTCTTTGACCCGCAAACACACGAGTTGCAAAAGGTGCTTGCGCAAGGACCAGGTCGTGGTCGTAGGGAAGTGTAAGGCTCGCGCCTAGAGTTAATTTGGACAGGGTGGGTTTTTCAGGAAGGACATGTGGATACACTCTTGTGTGTGTGAGAATTTCCCATAGGGAAATTGAATATTCAATCTGACTCAGAGGAGAATTAGAATGACCCTGTGCGGATCGTGGCCTGAGGGTTGGGGTCTGCGTCAGTTGTGGTATCAGAGCTTGAGTCTATTTGTATATTGTAGAAGAAGGAAGTAGGAGGAAGAAGAGTATTCTGATATGCATCAGTTGTGGTATCAGAACACATAATGAATTCTTTTCTTTCTGTAGCAGGGAGAAGGGAGAAAAATTTCTCAGCCATGCCGTCAAGAAGAAGAGACAGGCCAGTGCCAATGCCTGATCCAACAAGAGAAAGAGAAATGCACGAGTTACATGCTAGGCTTGATGCCATGGAGACAACAAAGATATGCCTAGTCGACTCTGGGGATATCAGCGAGGTCGAAAGTGGAAATGAAGATGGAAACGAAGGAGAAGAAGTCACAGTCGAAGATGCTACAGATGAACGCCTATTTAGGGTTGTTTTAAGGACAGGTGCCAGAGAAAAAATGGAGATTCCCATGTATGAAGGAAACTTGGATGTTGAAGAGCTTCTAGACTGGATTAGAGATCTAGACAAATACTTTGACTATGAGGATGTCGAGGAAGAGAAGAAGGTCAAACATGTTGTTACTAGACTTAAAGGGCATGCAGCACTATGGTGGGATGAACTACAGGCTGACAGACGCTGCAAGGGAAAGAAGAAAATCAAAAGCTGGGATAGAATGGTTGCAAAGATGAAAGCCAAATTTATACCCAGGGATTATCAAATCACTCTTTTTCAGAGGATGCAAAATTTGAGATAGAAGCTGATGTCAGTGAAAGAATACACTGAAGAATTCTACAAGATAAACATCAGAGCAGGTCATCGGGAAAACGATGATGAAAAAGTTTCCAGGTACATGAATGGTTTGCGATATGACATTCAAGATGAGATGAGCATGATGACCATTCAGACTGTGGAAGATGCTTATCAGATGGCTCTGAAAACTGAAGAGAAGCTGAGCCGAAAGAAAGGTCAAAGAGGTCGAGGCAGAAGTCAAGCCAGAGGCAAAACAATTTCCCAGGACAAAACTCAGAAACCTAAAGAAGAGGGGAAGAAACCTCAAACTCAACCTGAGAGAGGAGGAAGCTCACAGAGAGGGAAGTATGCTGGTAGAAACACTTTTCCTCGAGCCAGAGGAAGAGGAAGAGGCAGAGTAGGTGAAGTGAAGTGCTTTGTCTATGGAAAAATCAGACATAAATCCTATGAGTGTCCAGATAGGAAGAAAGATGGTGGTGAGACTCACATTGTCGAAGCTCATGGACAAAATGTTGAGGCAGAAGATGCTAAGGGTGGAATATCTTTAATGATGAGGAAAGTTCTCTTGAAGCCAGAGAAAGAGGCAGAGAACCCAGCCCAAAGAAACAATTTGTTTTGGACTGCTTGCAAAACCAAGGATAGGGTATGCAAAGTCATAGTGGATAGAGGTAGCATAGAAAATCTTGTATCTACAGAGATGGTAGAAAAGATGGAGCTTGAGACTGTTGCACATCCAAGCCCATACATAGTTTCATGGCTACAAAAAGGACATCAGGTAAATGTCACTAAACAATGTTTAGTTGAATTTAAAATAGGAGGATATAAGGATGAAATATTATGTGATGTCATTCCCATGGATGTTTGTCATCTATTGTTGGGTAGACCATGGCAATATGACATAAACGTAGTTCATGATGGGAGAAAGAACACTTACACCCTGGAGAAGAATGGGAGGACAAACATGTTGCTACCAATTAAGAGCTAAGAGGTGAAAACAGGGATGAAAAACACTGTACTTCTCATGAGTGGGAAGGAACTTCTTAATGAGGTTAAGAAGAAGGAATACACACAATTTATTGTGGTCAGGAAGCCCAAAATTGTTTTGAACAGTACAAGGATAGATGATTTACCAGAAGAAATCCGGGACTTGTTGGAAGAGTTTGTTGATATAGTAGTGGACGAACTACCTTGTTCATTGCCACCTATCAGGAGTATAAGCCATCATATCAATATTATACCTAGAGATAGTTTACCGAACAAATCAGCGTATAGGTTGACGACACGGGGTCCAAGACTTAATGGACAAAGGATTGATTCAATAAATCTTGAGTCCATGCGCTGTTCTGATAGTTCTTAGCCCAAAGAAAGATAGAGGCTGGAGAATGTGTACAGACTCAAGGGAAATAAATAATATTACCATCAGATACAGATTTCCATTACTAAGGATGGATGACTTGATGGATTGCTTGAGTGGAGAAAGATTTTTTTCAAAGATTGATTTGAAAAGTGGAAAATTCGAATGAGAGAAGGTGATGAATGGAAGACAACATTCAAGACGAATGAGGGGTTGTATGAATGACCTATCATGCCATTTGGTTTAACGAATGCATCCAGTACTTTCATGAGATTGATGAACGAAGTCCTGAAGGATTTCATAGGGAAATTCGTCATTGTATATCTTGATGATATATTAATCTTCAACAAGACATAAGCAGAGCACTTGAAGCATCTAGCTGCAGTAATGAGAAGATTACAGCAAGAGAAATTGCTGATAAATATGAAGAAATCATCATTTATGAGGACATAACTCATTTATTTGGGTTTTGTTATCTTTGCAAATGAGTTGAAGATGGATCCAAAAAAGGTAAATGCAATTAAGAATTGGTCGTCGTCGAGGAGTGTATTTGAAGTTTGAAGCTTCCATGGTTTGGCTAGTTTCTATAGTAAATTCATTTGAAATTTCAGTGGAATTAGTGCACTAATGATGGATACGGTGAAGAAAGGACACAAATCTTTTCACAGGACGAAGGAAGTAGAGAAAAGTTTCAACCTGCTGAAGAGGAAGATCACTGAGCAACCAATTCTGGTTTTACCGGATTTTAGCAAGACATTCCAGGTCAGGTGTGACGCGAGTGGATTTGCAATTGGAGTGGTCTTGAGCCAAGATGACAGGTTGATTGCATATTTCAGTGAGAAACTGAATGAAGCGAAGATTAAGTACTCAACATATGATAAAGAATTCTATGCAGTCATACAAGCACTGAAGAAATGGAGACATTATTTGGTTCCTAAAGAGTTTGTTTTGTACAGTGATAATCATGCTTTACAATTCATGACTCAACAGGAGAAGTTGAACAAAAAACATGTTAAAGGGGTTGAATTCATGCAAAATTTTACTTTTGTGATTAAGTATATTTATGGAACTGCTAACAAATTTGCTTATGCTTTGAGCAGGAAAAGTTTGTTGATGCAGGAATGCAAAGTCAAGACTTTGGGTTTTGATAACCTCAAATAAATATATAGGGATGATCCATATTTTAAGGAAGTGTATGAGGTATATGAGAATCCAATTCTTAGGGACAGAAGCTAATGGACCGAGTATATGATCTAGGATGGATTATTATTTAGGGGTAATCAACTATGTATTCCAAAATGTTCCATGAGAGAGAATTTGCTGAAGGAAAAACACAGTGGAGGATTGGTCGGACACTTTGGTCATGACAAGACATTCTCAAAGTTGAATGGCTCATATTTTTTGCCAGGGATGAGAACAAATGTCAAGAAATTTGTGGACAGATGCAGGATTTTCCAGCACACGAAAGGAAAAAGGAAGAACACAGGGTTATACCAACCATTACCCATACCTGAGAGGCCATGGGATGCAGTGAGCATGGATTTCATATTGGTACTGCCAAGAACGTAGAGAGGATATGATTCAATCTTTGTGATAGTCGACAAATTTTCAAAGATGGCACATTTCATACCATGCTAGAAAACCAGTGACACAACTCATAGTGCAAACCTGTTTTTCAAGGAAGTCGTCAGACTTCACGACTTGCCAAGGAGTATTGTTTCTGATTGGGATACCAATTTCGTTGGACATTTCTGGAGGACCTTATGGAAAAAGTTGGGGACAATTTTTTCTTTTATCTCAACATATCATCCTCAGACGGATGGACAAACAGAGGTCGTAAATAGGAGCTTGGGAGATTTGTTGAGGAGCTTAGTGATTGAACACCACCGTCAGTGGGACCACATTCTACCACAGGCGGAATTCACTTATAATGATTCGCTTAACAGAAGAATAGGGAAGAGTCCATTCCAGATTGTATATGGAATGTAGCCAAGGGGAGTTTCTAAATTGAAAGATTCAGAACAAAAAGAATTCAGGAGTGCTAGTGTAGAGGACTTTGCAGAAGGAATGAGAGAGCTTCACAGCCGAATTAAGGAGCCATTGCAGAGTTCGAGTCAAGAATATAAGCGCAGATCAGATCAACACAGGCGAGAACTTCAATTTGAAGTTGGTGATATGATTCTTGCACATCTGAGGAAGGAAAGGTTCTCGAGGGGAATGTATAACAAACTAAAGATGAAAAATATTGGACCATGCAAGGTCATAAGGAAATTTGGGGTGAACGCATATGAGATTGAATTACCTGATGGGGTTGAAATCTCACCGATATTCAATGTTGTGGATTTGTACCCTTATAAAGCTGAAGAAGCAGGAACAAAGGAAGAATAAAAAGAAGTTCAATGGACAAAACAAATGCCTATAGATGAAAAGCCATAGACGGAAATAATAATTGACAAGAGGATTAGCAGAAAGACCGGGAGAAAGGAGTATTTTGAATACTTGGTCAAATGGAAGGGAAATCTAGTTGAAGATGCCAGTTGAGAAGATGAAGCAACAATTCAAAAGCATAGACAGACCATGTAAGATCTCATGAACATGAGTTCATGAAAATTTTCAAGCAAGGGAGTATGATGCAGGAGCATTGTACAAAGCCAAAATCACGCGCCTAGCCAAAGGGGCAGCTAGAGGTGCAGATGGAAAAAGAGCACCTTTTTTTATGAAGAACGTTTTTTAATTTTGAAAACCAAAAGCATTAATGTAATAGTTAAGAGAAACATACTTGCATTTATGTCTTGGAGATATGAACATACCTGGGGAAATTACTCCCATCTGTCTATTGTATTAAGGCATTTAAGTCTGTTAATGTAAAAGTAGGTAGATATGAATGTTAGATTAGACAATTTTAGATCATAGGAGGGAAAATGAATATAGACACCCTCACCCTTGTATCATTGTAAATTTTGTTTATCATTCAGATTTTCATAAGCTGGAGAGCTGTAGAAGAGAGTTGTAGAGAAGAACCCATGTACAGGAGTATTTGAGTTAATATATGAAGCTTTGACTTAGATTTCATGGTGTTATGATGTTTACTATTTACATATGCTGAATGGTATGCTTACAACTATTTTATTCTCTTTGTTATGCCTTTGTTGTTATTCTGTGTTGAATGTATGAAGTCTGAGAGGGTAGAATGAGCTTCAATTGTTTCTCTTCCTGAGAGAGTTCCTGCAAGGAGTGTAGTGAAACATCCGCAAGGTGTGCATTGACAAGGGTTCTGAGTTTTATCTTAGAAGGCTCAAGAGGGATATCATTGTTCTCATTCCAGTAGAAGTGTAGGTGAAGCACAAAAGCCATGCAAGGTGTGCGCAGGCTAGTCGAGGCCTTAGAACTTATCAACTAAGGTTGAAAGGAGAAGGAATGATGTTGCCGAGAGTACACAGAGCCGAAAGATCAAATACCCTAGAGTATTTGAAAGATTGACTTGTTGGCAAATTCAGTAAATAGACAACGAATTCTTGTCATTGATGACAACAGTGGAGATGGCAGGATAAGAGATTCGAACGTAAAAGATCAGGAGGAACAACATTGAGGAAAATGCATGTAGCAAAGCTCGAGATATAGGAGTTTGCAGAGGAGAAGGAAGATGGTGACCATTGGATCCCATTCAAATTTCCTGAAAGGCCGACAACCGTCAGATCTGCAGAAGATGCGCAGAGGTTAAGCGCAGGAGTAGGCATGCAGAAGAAGTGATCTGAGCCGTCAGATTGGAAGCAGATACACGTCAGTCACCGGATCTGCAGAAGGTACATGAAGGTTAAGCCTCGGGAGGAATGCAGAGAGGGAGAATAGATCTGAGCCATAGGATCTGAGAAGAAAACCCGACAGCCATCGGATCTGTAAGAGTCCCGCAGGGGTTAAGTCCTACTGTGCAGAGGAGAAATCCCGGACAAGTCATCGGGATATTGGAGAGATAATCCTATCCGTTGATCTGGGAAGGACACGCGTCAGCATTCTGGTGAGGCATAGGGATATTGGCCATCGGGAAATCGGGGATCCCGGTGACAAGTGAGTCGAGACATCGAAAGTCTCGAAATCCTGGAGGAATAGGGACTGTCCATCTGCAAGGACAGGTGGAAAAGGATCGAGCGTCGTTGGAGTTTTTCTCATCGGAGAATCGGGAATCAGAGTTTCACGAGTCCTGTGTTCAATTACAACAGAAACCTTGAAATCATGATGAAAGAAATCCCGACTGAACCTGAACCGTCAGATCAACATGTGATCTATACTGTCGATCCAACTCATGTCAGATAGGGACATGTGGCACAACCAGGTAATGACAGGTGTCAGGCAGATTCAAAACTTCAAGCACATGAAAGTCACGAATCAGAGTGACATGTGGCAACATCTAACACGTGTCAAACCACGAGTGACGTCAACAGAGTATCGGGAATCGAGGATCGGGACTTTGAAATGTTCAATTCACTTGACAACGAAAAATATGAAATCACGATATGCAATTTCGAGATTTGATCGCAGCCGTTAGAGCAAGAATGAGATCTGGACCGTTGATTTCCTTCAAAGGAGCATCGGGGTTTGGACGATCAGGAATCCCGCGGGTGTATGCATTGAGGCATCACAAAACCTGTAGCCCCGACGGGTTAAGGTTGTGGTCACGGAGTGACGGTCACGTTGACCGGGAGCTAAGCTCAAGAGGGCTAGCATATGAAAGTGTTGAAACCCGATTTAAAAGGCAAGAATAATAAAGATTATCCAATGGTGCAGATAAAGCTTGAACTGATCGGAGGGTTACTGTTCTTCCACACACATTTAACTCTTTCAGTTACAAATCCATTAGTGAAACAGAATCATGATTGCCAATTAGTTGTCGATCAGGTGGCATTTCGGTTGGTTGGACAGTTGTCGTCATTTTGCCCAAGGAGTTGGGAAGTTGAAAGGTTGTGCTCATGTGTATAAAAGAAGATGAACCAGACTGTGTCGGGTTGGATGTTCTGAATGGAAAAAGAACGAAACAGTAAGAAAGGAGAAAGGAGAAGATGCTGAGCATGAAATTTAATGACAGGCAGAGCAGAAGAAGAGATGAATGACAGAAGAATATGATGCAGAGCAAACCTGTTGAAGAAGAGAAGAATTGCAGAACAGTTTGTTGAAGATCAGATATAGAGAAAGAATGGTAAGAATTATCTGTGTAGTTGTCTGTGTATTCATTATATAATATTTGAGGGTGGTTGGGAGGTGCTCGGGAGGACTCTTGTCCTCAGAAGTTCAAGTGGGGGCTTGAACACAGGAAGTTGTAGCTTCCATCTGGTTGTAGCCAGAGAAACAAGGGTGGCAGGGTGGTGCTAGGGAGAACAAGTGTTCTCTGTTATTCAGGTTGGAGCCTATGTAACTGGAAGTTGGTGCTTCCATCCAGTTGGTGCTGGAACATTCAGGAAGTTGGTGCTTCCATCCAGTTGGTGCTGGAATACTCAGGGAGTTGGTGCTTCCTTCTAGTAGGTGCTAGAGAAACCAAAGAGTTGGAGCTCTCAAACAAGTTGCATCTTGTAAAACAGAGGTAGAAGCCTCACATTGAGTTAGTGCTCAATTATAAATGATGTACAGAACTGCAAAAGACTGCCTATCATTTCGAAGAAGAAGAGGTTTTCTCCCTTTATGGGTTTCCTTGTGAAAACCTGTCTCTGTGTGTACTTTATGTGTGACTGATGGTTTTTACTTTTACTATACATATGCTGCATGTTGTTGATGATCACTTGAAGGAAGATTAATAATATTTTAAAAGGTATAAAATGGTTTAAGCTTATAAACAACTGATTCACCCCCCCCTCTCAGTTGTTTTAGTATTTTCAACAATTGGTATCAGAGCGGGTTCCTTTTATTTAAAGGTAGATCTGTAAGCTTAAACATGACAAGTCATGAAGGGACTTCAGCCTCT
>ML776562.1:1859983-1872519 GCA_009831015.1 Picea engelmannii
CTTGGCTTACAAGTAAAACAAAGCTCTGCAGGGATTTTTATCTCTCAAGAAAAATATTTGAAAGAGATTTTGAAGAAATTTCAGATGGAAGATTCCTCTACAGTCAGCACACCTATGGTGGTAGGTTGCAAGCTAAGCAAAGACGATATCTCACCTGATGTTGATCAAAGGACATATCGTTCAATGATAGGCAGTCTTTTGTACATCACAACATCTCGTCCTGATATAATGCAAGCTGTTGGAATGGTAGGGCGTTTTCAGTCTTCTCCTAAACAAATTCATTTGTCAGCTGTCAAAAGAATATTCAAATATCTGAAGGGAACAATGACATATGGACTGTGGTACCCTAGAAATCAAAATTTCCAGCTAATTGCTTATTCAGATGCTGACTGGGCAAACTGTGTTGATGAGAGAAAAAGCACCAGTGGAGGAGCATTCTTTCTGGGTGACTCATTAGTTGCATGGATTAGTAAAAAGCAGGGATCCATCTCATTATCCACTACAGAGGTAGAATACATTGCTGCTGCTACTTGCTACACAGAGATCTTATGGATGATACAAACTCTTGGAGATTTGAAGGTAACTTACACTGATACTATCCCAATTCATTGTGATAACACTAGTGCCATAAGTGTCTCCAAGAATCCTGTTCTTCATTCCAAGACTAAGCATATTCCTATAAAGTATCATTTTCTCAGAGAACAAGTATCAAACAGAATTGTTCAACTGAACTATATACCCTCTACAGAACAGATTGCTGATATTTTTACTAAACCATTAGCTGCGACCCCTTTTGGATATCTTCGTCAAAAGCTAGGGGTTACAAACTCTTGTGTCTAATATGTGCACCTGGTCAGGGGGAGTGCTTATTGAATATCTGGTGAATTTCCTAAATGCTGATAGATGACAGGGGGAGTCTATTTTGCAACAAGATCAGAGGGAGAATATTTCTTCTTTGACATTGATGTCAAAGGGGGAGAAAAGATCTCTTTTGAATGCAGAGGAGAGTCAAGTCCGAATGGCCGAATGCAGAGGAGAGTTGGGTTTGAATGCAAGTGTTGCCATCAATGCCAAAGGGGGAGATTGTTGGCAAATTCAGTAAACAGACAGCGAATTCTTGTCATTGATGACAACAGTGGAGATGGCAGGATAAGAGATTCGAACTTAAAAGCTCAGGAGGAACAACATTGAGGAAAATGCGTGCAGCAAAGCTCGATATACAGGAGTTTGCAGAGGAGAAGGAAGATGGTGACCGTTGGATCCCATTCAAATTTCCCGAAAGGCCAACAGTCGTCAGATCTGCAGAAGCTACGCAAAGGTTAAGCACAGGAGTAGGCATGCAGAAGAAGTGATCTGAGCCATCAGATTGGAAGCAGATACCCTTCAGTCACCGGATCTGCAGAAGGTACACGAAGGTTAAGCCTCAGGAGGAATGCAGAGAGGGAGAACAGATCTAAGCCGTAGGATCTGAGAAGAAAACCCGACAACCGTCGGATATGTAAGAGTCACACAGGGGTTAAGTCCTACTGTGCAGAGGAGAAATCCCAGATAAGTCATCGGGATATTGGAGAGAGAATCCTAGCCGTTGATCTGGGCAAGACACGCGTCAGCATTCTGGTGAGGCATCCGGATATTGGCCATCGGGAAATCGGGGATCCCGGTGACAAGTGAGTCGAGACATCGAAAGTCTCGAAATCCTGGAGGAATAGGAACGTCCATCTGCAAGGACAGGTGGCAAAGGATCGGGTGCCGTCGGAGTTTTTCTCATCGGAGAATCGAGAATTGGAGTTTCACGAGTCCCATGTTCAATTGCAACAGAAACCCTGAAATCACGATGAAAGAAATCCCGACTGAACCTGAACCGTCAGATCAACATGTGATCTAGACTATCGATCCAAATCACGTCAGATAGGGACATGTGGCACAACCAGGTAATGAAAGGTGTCAGGCAGATTCAAAACTTCAAGCACATGAAAGTCACGAATCAGAGTGACACGTGGAAATATCTAATACGTGTCAAACCATGAGTGACGTCAGCAGAGTATCGGGAATCGGGGATCGAGACTTTGAAATGTTCAATTCACTTGACAACGAAAACTATGAAATTGCGATATGCAATTTCACGATTTGATCGCAGCCGTTAGAGCAAGAATGAGATCTGGACCGTTGATTTCCTTCAAAGGAGCGTCAGGATTTGGACGATCAGGAATCCCGCGGGTGTATGCATTGAGGCATCACAAACCCCATAGCCCTGACGGGTTAAGGTTGTGGTCACGGAGTGACGGTCACGTTGACCGGGAGATAAGCTCAGGAGGGCTAGCGTATGAAAGTGCTGAAACCCGATTTAAAAGGCAAGAATAATAAATATTATCCAACGGTGTGGATAAAGCTTGAACTGATCAGAGGGTTACTGTTCTTCCACACACATTTAACTCTTTCAATTACAAATCCATTAGTGAAATAGACTCATGATTTCCAATTAGTTGTCGATCAGGTGGCGTTTCGGTTGGCTCGACAATTGTCGTCATTTTGCCCAAGGAGTTGGGAAGTTGAAAGGTTGTGCCCGTGTGTATAAAAGAAGATGAAGCAAACTGTGTCGGGTTGGCTGTTCTAAATGGAAAAAGAACGAAACAGTAAGAAAGGAGAAAGGAGAAGATGATGAGCATGAAATTTAAAGACAGACAGAGTAGAAGAAGAGCTGAATGACAGAAGAATATGATGCAGAGCAGACCTGTTGAAGAAGAGAAGAATTGCAGAACAGTTTGTTGAAGATTAGATACAGAGAAAGACTAGTAAGAATTATCTGTGTAGTTGTCTGTGTATTCATTATTTAATATTTGAGGGTGCTTGGGAGGTGCTTGGGAGGACTGTTGTCCTCAGAAGTTCAAGTGGGGGCTTGAACACAGGAAGTTGTAGCTTCCATCTGGTTGTAGCCAGAGAAACAAGGGTGGCAGGGTGGTGCTAGGGAGAATAGGTGTTCTCTGCTATTCAGGTTGGAGCCTGTGTGACTGGAAGTTGGTGCTTCCATCCAGTTGGTGCTGGAACATTCAGGAAGTTGGTGCTTCCATCCAATTGGTGCTGGAATACTCAGGGAGTTGGTGCTTCCTTCTAGTAGGTGCTAGAGAAACCAAAGAGTTGGAGCTCTCAAACAAGTTGCAGCTTGTAAAACAGAGGTAGCAGCCTCACATTGAGTTAGTGCTCAATTATAAATGATGTACAGAACTGCAAAAGACTGCCTATCATTTCGAAGAAGAAGAGGTTTTCTCCCTTTATGGGTTTCCTCATGAAAAACTATCTCTGTGTGTACTTTATGTGTGACTGATGGTTTTTACTTTTACTGTACATATGCTACATGTTGTTGATGATCACTTGAAGGAATATTAATAATATTTTAAAAGGTATAAAATTGTTTAAGCTTATAAACAACTGATTCACCCCCCCCTCTCAGTTGTTTTAGTATTTTCAACATGCTGCAAGGAGTGCATGCAGAAGTCCTTTTAGAGACTCGAGTTTACAAGTAAAAGATCAAGAGGGTTGGCACCTTTTAAGTGTTCAAAGGAAGATAGGAAGTGAAATCATCGAGCACAATTTAAGTTCAGTGGAAAGAATGTTGAGTCAATTTGGGCTAGAGATTCAAAGGAAGGAATCGAATGGTCAGAATTCTCAGTGGAGAACTCGCGAAGTTGCGAGGACCATAGGATCCACTAAAGCTGCAGGGTGGTTAGAAGTTGGACGAACCCACCACTCTAGTGTCAAGAATCAATGAAGACCATCGATTGTGGTCATTTTTGGTTGTTGGATCATTCTTTCGAACTCAGGGTTCCTGAGTTCGGAGGGTAGACCAAATCCTTTGGTTGCGCAAACTCCTGAGTAGCGAGAAGTAGGAACAACCATTGGATCAAAACCTTTTCTCTATATCATGTATTGGGGTTTTGGAGGTTGGGAGGAATCATTTTTGACTGCAGAAGTCGTTAAGGGCCAAGGTCTCGAGCGAGCACGTGGCGCGTCCATCAAGTGGGGAACGCATGGTTGATAGGTGGACATTCATCTCTTGGGAGGGAGTCAACACCCTATTGACTTCTTGTGCTTTGGGTTCTTGTAAGAAAGGAGCACAAAGACTTAGAAAACCAACTCACGAAGTTGCTAGCCATGAGAAGTGCTGAAGGAGTAAAATCTTCTCTGACTTTCGCATCTCAGAGTTTCGTAAAAGAAGGGCCCGAAGGTTCAACCCTTCAACTTGCGAACTCGTGAGTTGCGAGTGAGGTTAGTGCTTAACTCTAGCCGACAGTTATGCATGGAGGGAGCTAACAAGGAGGAGCCATATCTTATCGCTTCTCAGGTATCGACGTTTGGTGAAGAAAAGTCGAGGGTCTTTGACCTGGGAACACGTGAGTTGCGAAAGGCGCTTGCGCAAGGACCAGGTCGTGGTCATAGGGAATTGTAAGGCTTGTGCCTGGATTTAAGTTGGACAGGGTGGGTTTTTCAGGAAGGACATGTGGATACACTCTTTTGTGTGTGAGAATTTCCCGTAGGGAAATTGAAGAGTTAATCTGACTTAGAGGAGAATTAGAACGATCCTGTGCGAATCATGGCCCGAGGGTTAGGGTCTGCGTCAATTAGTTTCCTTTAAAATGAGATCAAGACGCACATCCTCACATCTATTACTGTAAGGGAATGCAATAACGTCGATAAAGAAGTACTTGATTAACCACATAAGCTTCAATATCAGTTATTTCTTGTCTTTGATTTGTTCTCTCATCTAAGTACTCTTTTTCTCTATAAATAATATTAATACAAAATTATTATTTAAATACGAAATCTCATCTATTTACTTCTTCTCATCACAACCAAAATCATGGGCCTAATTGGCATGATTTTGGTTCTGAATGACACAGACAATGAATATAAAGAGTGGGTGTGTAAGTGATCTTTGAGTCTCGAAACCCTCCCATATCGTCAAGGCATAAAAAAAATTCTATCCATGTCAAATTTCGGTGCATACAAAAACATTTTGAAAAAAAATTCAACATTGGCCCCATTCATAGGTCACTGTTTCCCATCATGTACTCTAACCCTAGTACAATGTATTTTAATAGTTGTTTCCTTTAAAATTCGACCGATAAAATTAAAACAAAATGAGGATAAGATGGGTTGATATATAGAGTGGGTGTGTGAGTGATATTTGTGTCTGGAAACCCTCCCATATATTTGAGGCATACAAAAGGTCTATCCATGTCAAATTTTGGTGCATACAAAAACATTTTGAAAAAAATTGAACATTGGCCCCATTCATAGGTCACTGTTGTGAATCATGTACTCTAGCCCTAATACAATGTCTTTTAATATCAGTTTCCTTTAAAATCCGAACAGGAAAATTAAAAAAAAATGAGGACAAGATGGGTCGATATATAGATTGAGTGTGTGAGTCTGGAAACCCTTCCATATCATCAAGGCATGTGAACAATCTACCCATGTCAAATTTCAGTGCATACATAAACATTTTGAAAGAATTTCAACATTGGCCCCATTCATAGGTTACCGTTACCCATCATGTACTCTATCCCTAATACAATGTCTTTTATCTATTTCCTTTAAAATATGATCGAGACACATGTCCCCACATATAGTACAGGACCTTAGCTATCATCAAGACCTATTTTCCTGGTACACATGAACTTAAGGTTATTAGGTCACAAGACCTTAGCTATCATCAAAGAATGAAAACAAGTGCCTTATAATATTGTTGAAGATTCTAAAGTTGGTCAAGAGCCTTGAGAAAGTCCTCAAACAAAAATAACAAAAATTTGGACTTTAAGAGGGATATAGGAATCATGATTAGGTTTTGTACATTGAAAATGGGTGTACAAGAATAAACATGGCAAGTTGGAAACAATGGCCTAAATCCCTAACTAAACCTTCTCCAGCTCATGAACCACCATCTAAAAACACCTAAAAACCATGACATGAGTCCTCTCTAGGGAGTCTTTGGCATCCAATTAGTTGAATATGGGTGACATTATAAGGTCTTCTTGATCATCATGGATGGGTCTTAGGTTCATGACTATAGTCCACTTGTATGCCAAAGGTCCACTTTAAAGGGTCTATGTTGTGGTTTAAGGCCTTGATTGTGGCACATTATATCAACAATATTAATTTAGGGAATAATTCCCTAGATTTCTCCCCCAAACCATGGTATGAGACCCACCTGTCATTCAAAAAACCTTCTAATGGAATCCATATCCCACTCTAAGGATATTAACCTCCTATAGAGGGCATGTTTTGTGGTTAATTTGTAGCCTTGTGCAAGACCATTGATCCCTAGAATATGACATCTAGGTCCTAAATTATTTATATAGAACCACAAAAGAATTCATAAGAGTCACGTGCAACCATTGAAACAATAAACACAACCATATCATGTGCAACCATGAACCTAAGACCCATCATGTGCAACTATTGAAACAATAAGAAAAACCATATCCATGGCTTCTCTTGGTATTTTTTAAATGGGTGATTGGAAATGTTGAAGTAATTTAAGGAAGGTTTACATACTAATTAAAATGATTTTATTTAATAATCGGTTCATCATCTTGATGATGAAATTATATCATGATTTTCTAATTGGAAATATGCTTATATGTTTTGAAAAGAGAGGGAGTAAATCCTCATAGATTCAAGGACATGAAACATACATAATTTTTTAGAAAGTATAATTGATATAGATATATGAATAAAAAAACCTAAGAGTATGTGTTTGTAATAAAGAATGAAGGATTCAAGGAATGTTTACCATACACTTTCTTTTAAGCATCTATAACATCATGTTATGACATCATGATGACCACTTTGATTTCATATCCTTATGATAATTAGATATGTTAGTTTCATGAAGTCACTTCATTTCCCCTAGAGGGGAATCAGGTACAGTTTTCATATTTGAGAAGGAAAACCCAATATCAATGGCCTCTACTCCATCCTTCAACAGAGGAAAAGTTTCCCCAATAAACTCTTCTAGGAAGAATATATCAATTTTTTTTTAAGTCAATGGTTGTTGATTTTCCTTAGCAAGAGAAACTTCATCATCTCACATTGGTTTCTTAGGAAAATTCCAATTTTTTTATTTGTATTTGGCCCCTTTTTCCCTTGAAGGATGAGCTCGTGCATGGGGATAAATATCATGTAAATGTCGTGTATGTACACAATCTCGTTCTAAATCTCAAAAATTGATTTTATGTAACTACCCAAAGTATTCTCAATATCCTCAAAAAATGATATATACCAAGAATGAAATGGAAAATTTGGGAGGTGTACCCAAAGTGTCATTCTAGTAATTGACATAGAGTTAGGATCAAAATTTGGAAATCAAGGAGATATAAAAATCCCCACTCTTCCCCAAAACCAAGGACCCAACTCTAAAACTTGCTTATAAGTAGTATGATCGAAAATATGAATTAAAAAATAACCTTTGGAGAAAAGAGGAATCTCATAATTCTTTTTCCATGTTGAGTGGATCCATTGGCACATCGCCGATGAAGGAGGCCAATAACCATTAAACCATTCAATATTCTCCTTAAAGGACATGTGTTTTGAAGTTGAAAGCACCTCATGTTATAATATTATTTGGTTACCAGTGACCATGGATTCCTTGTTGCCCAAGATATTAGCCATTGAATATCTTTGATCCACACAAAACATATGTTAAATTGTTTTTTTTCCTCATACCGACATTGTTCCTTTGATAAATGCACTTGTGCCCATGTGTTTCCTTTAAGAAAGGTAGGGTGTCTTCCAAAAATTGTAAAAAGTAAAAGATGAGCATTAATTATGCACTCCTAAGCGGGGTTTATGAGATCTGTGCAACTGTACAACCCTAATTATTATTTCCAGCAAACTTAACCAACTCGTGATAGTATAAATTGGGTTCAATTGTTGCAGAAAGGAAACCAACCATTCTAGTACGCTTATACTAGAGAATTGTCTTGAGAATTTAGCCTTGGATTTTTATGACTAGTTCCTTTTGTAGAAACCCTTGTTTTTGGGATTGACTCTCTTTCTTAGAGTCTAGGATCTAAATCCTTGTTTATTTTCCAATGCACATATGGCAAGGAGTTTTAAGCGGAGTTGAATTCTATATGTAGTCCAAGTAGGAGGAACCTAAACTCTACTAACAAAGATTATTTACATTCGTCTCTCTTACCACGATATCAAATTATGCTTGGATTCATTTCATATTTGGTTGATCAACTTGGAATTAAAATTTGATACTTTGCAAGCTAGCTAGACCTTGAGTCAAATACAAATATGAAATTTGGAATCATTAACATATCTACTAGAACATATGGAAAATAGGGTTTATGGTTTCCATGATGATATGATGATGGAAGAAAGTGGGTGTGTGAGGGAAATTTGAGTCCAGAAACCCTCCCATATCATTAAGGCATGTGAATAGTCTATCCAGGTCAAATTGCAATGCATACAAATATAGTTTGAAACAATTTCAATGTTGGCCCCATTCACATGTCATTGTTGCCCGCCTCTAGTATTTTTATGGTGTTGATTAATAAATCAACAAAAAAGAGGGATTTTTCATCACAACTATGACACAGATAAATTGTATATACATTAATTTAGAACCTAAAAGAAAAATGAAGAAAGACTGACGAAAACTTAAAACTTGCGTCAACCAAATTGTGTACTTTGAAATAAAATTATGGTTTATGTTTTACATGATGAATTGATGATGGAAGAAAGTGGGTGTTTCAGTCAAATTTGAGTCCAGAAACACTCCCATATTGTTAAGGCATGTGAATAGTCTATCCGTGAAAAAATTTAGTGCATACAAAAACTGTTTGAAAAAATTTCAACATTGGCCCCATTCACAGGTCACTGTTGCAGGTGTTTAGTGCTCGTACAATTTATGTTCCTTGTTCCTTGTTCTATGTTCCTCATTCCTCATTCCTTGTTACTTGTTACTTTTTACTCATTCCTTGACCATGGTGTAGTCCCCAAGATCCATTATTTTTGTACAAAATATACTAATGGCATAAAATGTCCCACACGAAGACCAAATTAATATCCACTACATAAGTCTTTTGTCTTTTTTCAAGGACTATGTAACGAATCTCAATTCTAAGAAGATTCAAATAGGACCTAATAACATTAATTTCTTTCCTTAAACATGGGTGACATAACACTATCATTAAATAGTCAAATTGTTACTTTTCATTGTCAGGCATCATGTGTACTGAGGGCTTGAGCCACCACAAAGGAAACATACAAAGAATATTTGTCTTATGAACAAGATATGGTACTATCCATTTTGAGGTTTGGAATAGAGATTGTTCTTATAGACTACACTACATTGCACCATAATATAATCCCTACACTCCTTTCTGTTGGGTATGTGTTATATTCTTTGCATGTGTGTGTGTTGGGCGGTTTTTGCTATTTTTAGCGGATTTTGCTATTTTTAGCGGTTTTCTAAATTAATCCTGGATTAAGGGATTAGGGTTTTGGTATCTAAGGAATACCTAAAAACATTTTATATATTGTATGGTGAATGGTGAAATTTGATATAATTAATATAAGAAAGGTTTTCCCCAATTGAGGGTTTTCGGTATAAATCTCTGTGTACTATGTGAATGAGCCATTGATTAATTTCTATTTTTCTTAAGAATCTACATGCATTGATTTAATTATCAGGTTTAAAACTTACACTTGCAAACCATGTAACACCATTCAAATTAGACAGAATATTCTTGCGATGAATTAGCTATACTATCGATGAACTTTTGCGTCGATAATATATTATTTACATTCATCTCTCTTGTGATGATATCAAATGATTCTTGGATTAATTTCATATTTGGTTTATCAAATTGAAATTAAAATTTGATACTTTGCAAGCTAGCTGGACCTTGAGTCAAATATAAATATGAAATTTGGAATCATTAAAATATCTACTAGAACATATGAAAATAGGGTTTATGGTTTCCATGATGATGTGATGATGGAAGAAAGTGGGTGTGTGAGTGTAATTTGAGTGCATAAACCCTCCCATATCGTTAAGACATGCAGATAGTCTATCCAGGTCAAATTTCAATGCATACAGATACAGTTTGAAAAAATTTCAACGTTGGCCCCATTCAGATGTCACTGTTGCCCACCTCTAGTATTTTTATGGTGTTGATTAAGAAATCAATGAAAAAGAGGGATATTTCATCAAAAATATGACATAGATACATTGTATATACATTAATGTATAACCTAAAAGAAAAATCAAGAAAGACTGACGAAAACTTAAAACTTGCGTCAACCAAATTGTGTACTTTGAAATAAAATTATGGTTTATGTTTTACATGATGAATTGATGATGGAAGAAAGTGGTTGTTTCAGTCAAATTTGAGTCCAGAAACACTCCCATATTGTTAAGGCATGTGAATAGTCTATCCGTGAAAAAATTTAGTGCATACAAAAACTGTTTGAAAAAATTTCAACATTGGCCCCATTCACAGGTCCCTGTTGCAGGTGTCTAGTCCTAGTACAAATTTCATTCCTTTTTCCTTGTAAAATTCGTTCAACATTACACACGTCCCAACATCTAGTACTGCAAGGGTGTATTTTTATGGCGTTTATTAAGAAATCAATGAAAAAGAGGGATTTTTCATCAGTACAACTATGACACAGATACATTGTATATACATTAATGTAGAACCTAAAATAAAAATGAAGAAAGACTGATCAAAACTTAAAACTTGCGTCAAACAAATTGTGTACTTTGAAAGAAAATTAGGGTTTCAAAAGAAACTCTATAGAAATGACAAACATGTTCATCGAAAATTCATTGGTGCATGCAATACTGTGACAACAATATTGGTGAAATCTTATACGATCGTGATGGTATAAAAATGAAAGAGCTTCTCTTGCTTTCAAGAATAATTTATCCTATACTGAAAAAGGCCAACCACGTGAAGGTGGAAGATCATATGGCCCCTCCCCGCCCCCTCACATTAGTCTCAATTGATCTCCAAAACCCAATCTATAAAATAGAAAATAATCGAAAGCAATTTCCTATTAAGATTCATGCATAGAAACTACAAAAACAAAAATTCATGAAGGTACATGAAATTATGTGTTTCTAAAGGATATTTTTTGTCTACCACGTACTTTAGTATATTGGCAACTATTTTTAGGTTTCAAATAATAATTAAACAACATGTAACATAGGATATAAAAACATCTGTAACATCCCGCTCTGGCGCACTAGGAAAACCTATTATTTGAGGACACTTGCTCGCAAGTGATCTGGACTTTATGATGTTAGACCATTTATACTTGATTATGATGCGATTGACAGATGACATGATGTGTTACTAATTGATGTCGACAGATGCTATTGACTCGGTTTTATTGAGTGTGCAGGGTTGTGTTGACCTTGAGGATGCAGAGGCATCGGTAGAATCCCCTTGGACTCCGGACTGAGTCAGGGAGTGTGCTTTTGGGTTGATATGTTTACTATGATGTTTCATTTGATTTGATGATTTGATGTTGACATTTATGACATGATTGTTGATGATGCAGGATGACGATAGCTTGCTGACCAGACTCACATATGGATTAAAGGGGCCACACACGATTTGCAGAGAGGTTGAGGGAGAGGGGTGGACAACAGCCCTGCCACCGCCTACTAGCACTCCCACCGTGGCTCAAACTGTAGGTTAACGATTACCTAGTTCGAGAGGATCCACGATGCCATGGGGGCAGACTGCGACAGGCGCTCACGATGATTCTAAGGGGTGTGCAATAAGGCAGGGGCCTTATTCCTTAGAACCCTTAGTCTCCTACAAGTTCACCTGGCGGAGTGTTGACTCCAGGGGTTATAGAGGTCTACCAATCAATCCAGTCGGCGAGTGGCACCCTTGGAGCATGTGGTGCATCCTGAAGGGCACGTCACACAAAAGAAACTTAGTTTTCGAGTGGCACCCTTGGAGCACATGGTGCATCCTGAAGGGCACGTCGCCCAAAAGAAATTCAAGAGGCGAGTGGCACCCTTGGAGCACGTGGTGTGTCCTGAAGGGCACGTCGCAAAAATGTGGATGAAGGAGTCAGCCTAATTAGCCCTAAGTCATCAGCACCTGAATAAAAGCTTAAGCAATTCCCCTAACCAACCGTTGCCTAGCTCAGATTCTAAGCCCTAAGCCTAAGACTTTTCTAGGAAAAAAAAATAAAATTTAGTGTGACCTTAACAAAAAAAAAAACATGGCCCTAGCATAAAATAAAAATTTCACACAACAACCCACTTAATTACTGGTTGGGTCTTCATAAAACTCTTGGGGTAACTGGAGAGAGTAAGGATCTAAATAAACTCAGGGATTTAAAAAAAAAAAAAAGGGGAACTTTTGTCTTTAACTTTTCTTTTTCTAGGTAATGAAATTCAAAACATTTTTTTTTTTACCATATTTAATATAAAATACAAAAACATGTCCACCACTTAAATGATGAAATATAAAAATATGACCACCACTAAAATGAAGATT
>ML776562.1:1882587-1901129 GCA_009831015.1 Picea engelmannii
TAGCATAAAATAAAAATTTCACACAACAACCCACTTAAGTACTGGTTGGGTCTTCATAAAACTCTTGGGGTAATTGGAGAGAGTAAGGATCTAAATAAACTCAAGGATTTAAAAAAAAAAAAAGGGGAAAATGAAAACATATATATATAATAAATAAAAACATATATATATATATATATAATAAATGAAAAGATTTATTTAGTGCATTACCTTTTAGGTTTTTTTAAAAAAACAAAAAGGGGGAAATGAGCTTTAAGAAAAAGAAAATAAATTATGGAAAAGGTAGGGATGTGGGACACTTGAAAAATAGGGGAATTTTTAGGGTTTGATTAAAAAAAACTTAAAAGAAATGGATTTAGGGTTTTTGAGGAAAAACCTAATGGGATTAGGTCAAAAAAAAAAGGAAGATAAAAGATAGGAGAGGGAGAGAAAGGGGGGACCTTTTTCAGCTATTGGTATTGTTATGCTGCCAGATGAGAGACTGGACTGATTTCTTGTAGGAGTTGGGGATTCTCAGCTGACTTGAGTGGTAGCTCAGCCTTGGAGGCGAGCTGAGAAGCTAGACTATTGTCTGGATTGTGTGTGGCCCCTTTGCGGCTCGAGGGGCTGAGGGGGAAGCAGAGTACCCCTAGCGTTTGGCTGGGAGGTACCAGTGCAGTCAATACGGTTGGCAAGCAGGAGTAGGAGCAGGAGCGACAGGAGCACAAGAATCATTTGCTGCAAGCGATAAGGGCACAGGTATGTAAATCTCTGGGCATTTCTGTCTTGCTGCGGGTGTTAATAAATTGTAGTTTTAATGGTTCTTGTGCAAATTGTAGTTTCAGTGGTTATGGTGTGAATCGTGCTTATACACTGTGATTTTAATGGTTATTGGTGTAAACTAGTAGCTTCAATGGTTATAGCCTAACCTAGCTTACGAACTGGGTAGTATACTTAATATTGACTATTCTGGACTGAGGTTTTTATAAATCACTACTCTGGACAGAGTGAAATTTTATATACGGTTCGAGACGGAGTGAATTGCTTATTCATAATTGTTCTGGAATTTCTCATGACTGGGGGCGTATTTTTATATATCTGTGGTAGTTTTCCAAATAGGTTTCTCTTTTATATTCTGGGCGTACACCTTTTTTTGTATATACAGTGAGTTGTTCCATTTAGTGGTTTTTTTTTTTCCTTTTACCTTGGGCGTCTTTATATATCCAGTGGGCGTGATTTGCAGTAGGTTTTCTCCTTTTGCATTGGGCGTTTTTATTTTTGGGCGTTTTATCTCCTCTGCGTTCTGTTATCTTGATTGATCGTTTTCGTATGGATTTCATTTACAAATGACTGGGCATTCGTTTGGGGTATGGGCACTCGTTTTTGGCATTTTGTTGGCTTAGTTAGGCGAGATTTCATTCTGGCCATGAGGGCGCACTCCGAAATCCGTTTCGTACCGAGACTCCCTTTGCCTGGCTTCACCTACTCCTTCTGGTGTAGCTACTCAGCGTACCTTCTCCAAGTTTACAATTGAAACTTACCCCAGTTCAGGAATGTACGCAACAAAAGAAAACAATGGTTACAGTTAGGGTTTCCCTTCACGGTTGGGAGTTAAGGTTATACGTAAGGTTTACAATTAAATTAAAGTTATCGTAGTTACGGTTCCCGAATCCTCTTTTACATACTAGGTTCGACCCGCGACTTATGGACAGCTGTATAACCTCCCAGGTAAACAACTCCATTTAGAAAATGCACTAAATTAAATTCAATTATCATATAATTATGGCTTGACAAAATATGTATTCTAGTTTAAAGACAACGTAGGCACGCCTTCCAATTTTGCTGGCCGAATTAATTAGTGGGGTGATGGGCCGAGAGCGGAATATGCCTCGTTACTGCGGCAGTCATTATGGTCAGCGCCTTCTTGCCTTAGAGGGGTTGTAATCAATCCGGGGTGTTCCTTTAATTAACCAGTTAACGCTCACGATTTGGTGTAGCTACAGCTGTAAAAATCCAGCCAGCGTGCCCACTTTGGGATTACCGAAATAACGGTTAATTCGGCAGCCGTAAATTAGAACATATTTTTGGGTTAATTAATTCTTATCCTCACAAACGATAATGCTTTAATAAATCTTATGTTTAGTCAAAATAAATTCATTTAGTGGTGTTTCATCTGTCTTACCTTAGGTTGGGTCTTATTTATTTCATAGTGTATTATGATAACAAAATTTGAAAAATCACCTTATTATATTCAAACGTGCATGTAATCTATATGGATTTTATGTTACTTATTTAACATCTCTACATTCTAAAAAATAGTATGTTAAATTGCAAATTACATTAACAAGTGTTTTTCTTTCATTATAATAAACGACATGCAGTCTATATGGAATTTTAAGTACTTAATTAATACCCCTACCTTCTAAACCGTTGTATGATAAATTGTAATGTTAGGAGCAGTGTATTCCCATTTCAATCATATTTTGTATTATGGTGGATATAACTAATATGCCCCAATTTTATTATCAATATATTTTAAAAGGGTTTTAAAGATTTCAATTACATATATGACATTATTATGAAATTGCCAAGATTTTATCAACTACTACTAAATTGGGGTGAAGTATGACTGCAATGTTTGGTTACCTTATGGCAAATTTAGGTAATGTAATGTTATTATTGCTTAAAGGAAATGGTAATTGTTAATTGTTATTCATATTGTTATTTAATTGGTTTGGGTTAATTGCTTGAAATTGCCAAGATTTTGTTAGTTACTAATGAATTGGGGGTGTAGCATGAATGTAATGTTTTGGTTACTCGCGCCTTGTTAATGAAATGTTATTCATTAAATTGCTATTTAGTTGGGGGTGAAGTGGTCCTTGTTGCTAAGCTTGCAGGGCACTAAATTGTAACTGCAATGTTATTTAACTAATGGTTTTATATGGTCATTTAGATGTTATTGCAAATTTTGGGTTAGCTGCAAGGTTAATTATGTGCTTGCTAGTAGTTGGTGGTGAAGCATGAAATGCATGTTTTCAACGACAATGCTAGGATAATGTTAGATGAAAGGATGTGGTGAAATTATTGAACTGGCTACTGGAAAAGTTACTGTTAATAATAGTTTAGTTGACCTGGTTATGTTATGGAGACGTGATGGTAGTTCCACTATGATTTAGTGAACCAGGATCTTGCAGTTAACTAATTGGACATTATTTAAGGTTGGATAAGTTGTCGAATAATAAATTTTTAAAGGGATCTTTTGGTCTGTGATTTTCAGTGAGTCTTATTCATGGTGGGTCAATGTCGGGGTCCTTCTTACTTGCGCCTTCCTGGAGGATGCTTGTTCATACTAGTTATGTGGCGCAAGGTCGCGATCATCTTATTGTTGGGTCAGTCTTGTCGGGCGGGATGTAGACACATTTAGTAGCCTTAGTATATATGTCTGTGCGTTCCTCCACATCAAGAATCCAGTGTAGTATCAAGAGTCTCGGGCCCTTTAAAGGCAGGGTTTCCACTCTTGCGACACGCCTGAGGGGATTACTAGTCTCTGCCTGAGCAGTCGACCAGGAGCCTGTCTAATCTTCTTTCGAGAAGACATAAGACTAAACGCCCTTCTTTCCTGTGCATAAACAGTAACCCTAACACCATGGATTCTTCCCTCTGTGTTCTGACTGTGCAACCCCAGTATGTCTTAATGATTGTGTTGGGCGCCTTACACCTATGGTCGTTATGGTTGCGGTTACTCATTGTGTGCCTTCAGTCTTCTTGTGCTGAACTTCGTGGTTGCATCTTGTTGGTTCGAGTAGTGACGTAGAGTCAAGGGTGTTGTTACTTCTACATGCGCGCACACACTTCAATCACACACAAAAAAAAATTGCACCTGTTTTCAGAGTTGTTGTCATAACGAGGAGGGTCGTTACAACATCACATAAAACTTAAAAAAATATAATTAACCCATGACATTATAAGTAAATTATTTTAAGAGAATAATTCATACAAATTAAAATATGATATAGTCACTTACCTAATCCAAAATCGACATTTGTGTAATCATCCTTATTATGTATCTTGATCTTATTCATTGAACTCGACATATGTATCATCATCTGGTTTAGAAATGATGTTGAAAGGATTGATGATATCATCATCATCATCAATGTCATTTTTGAGCATATTCTCATCGACATCATCATCAAGAATTGCAATATTGTCTCCTACACCTGGATCATGATCTTCTTCGTCTTCTTCATCTATCAACCCTCCATGATCTTCCAGCTCGGTATGGTCTGTCAAATCATCTTCTTGATCTTCAATATCATCTTCTTCCTGTAAATGAGTATACTTAATTGGCATTCCTCTTGGATCATATCTAACAAAAAATGGTCAATCCCTTTCACCTTGAACATTTGAGTAAAAGACCTATTCACATTGGCTTGGAAAAACATAGTGATCATGTCCTCTTTAAAACACCGTTTTTTTAATCATTCGAAATATGTTGGCATGTTGAATAACAGTTCTTTCCTCATGACGTTCATGCATTCGTAACCTATACCATGTGACATCGAACAAAACTAATTTGAAGGAATTAAAGTCACACTCAAGTATATCATTTAAATACCCATTGTATCTATTTTCGAATTCTCGGGGATGTCTGCCACTCCTAGAGGAAACATTAGTGACCTAGAATACTGCAGTTATCCCACTATCAAAAGTTTTCCTGGTTTCATCCAATTGTTTGATGCGAAAATTACGACCATTTCACGACATAGCCTTGTGGTGTTTCAACTGCAATATGTCAGATATGTAAAATATGCATTGTCAATTAATAAATTGACATATATTTATATAAATTCGAAAGTATCTTAAAAATACAGTACACCTGTAGTCACATTAATATAATATAAAATAACTGAATAAAATGGGTGAATTTTCTTACCTGTCCATCTTTCAAACCATATTCTAAATCAATTTCCCTTTGGGTAACATTGGCCTCTTCGTTACAAAGAGCTTCTCTAACCAATTCAGATAGTCGTTTCCATGATAACCTACCTCCATTATGTTGTTTACCTCTTTCAATCCATACATTCATCCAGTCAAGATTATTTGCAATGTATGAATGCAGTGCATCCCACTCTTGAGAAAATGAATAAAAAAAAACATAATTCACCAATATTAAGTATTAGTTATAACGTCCAATATGCAGGTAATTATAAATGTTTATAATTTATGAAATAAATTATATTAATATATTAATGAGTATGATCATATAGAAAAAAAAATGAAATTTTATATGTATTATTAATATAATTTTTCACAATTATTAATATATTACCTCTCATTTTTTTCATTCTACCTTGCCACAACAGATACTCCCTATCTTCAAATGTTTTGATGGAGTTCACATCCCAAATGAAATCCACTGCATGCATAGTTGGCGCTGCTAATTTAGGAAGATATTGACTAATATACACCATGGATTGATATACCATATATCCCTCCACCATAGAACCCTCAGGACATGCTCTTTGTGTAACCAACACCTTCAATGATTTCAAGTGCCTCTCCACCATCCACATTGACCTTGTGTGAACAGGTCCACAAATTTCAATCTCCTCAACTTGGTGTATGAGGTAGTGTTCTTGTGAATTTAAAAATGTTTGAGGTATATACTTTTTCCTTTCACACATTAGATGAGGGATTTCTCTCTTCCAATACTTTATATCATCTTCATGGATTTGTTTCAATGACAACCATCTACATGAGTTCATGACATAAGAAAATAACATGTTTCAACATAAGATAATATAATATATTATATTACAAGTAAAACACATCTCATTAAGTACAACAATAATTTGAAAGAACTTTTTTCATATAAATCACAACTACTTACCTCATGTATTTTCCAAGATCATATATAACTTGTTTTACGTTGTTTTCAAAGTCATTTGGGAGATATAGCGGTAGAACATATTGTAACAAAAAAAAAATCGTTATTTATTTCGACCAAAGTAGACAAGAAAAAATAAATAAATTAAAATTGTATAAGGCCAATATATACAAATATGTATACCAAAGTTATTACCTTAATGAAGGTATGCCAGTCATGTGTTTTTACCCCACCAAATTCACCTTTCTTTGTTAAGATATTAATTATGTTTGAAGCAAAACCCATGGGAAATTTAATTCTTTGAATGACCTCTTTTACATCATTTCTTTGTTGCTTTGTTAATAACCATGGAAGGTTATTTCAGTCTAGTACTCCATATGATCTATTTAAATATCGGATCACACTTCGAATTGCATAATTGACTTCCTAAATGTCAGTACAAATTTTGACAATTTTGTCTTCATCCCTCCTACCATCTATGATTCGCCATAACGTTCCAGTCACATTCTTCCCGATATGCATTGTATCAAACAAATGAGATATTTTTAGCTCCTCATAGTAGGGAAACCTCATGAATTGAGTGGGATAAAATTTTATTCCTCGTGGAAGCCCATTATTAATACCTTCATGATGATTGCGGCCTTCATGAAGCATATAAGAAATCACAAAAATAATTATCAAATACGGTAATTTAAATTCAATGATTAAAATAAACATTCAAAACATTACATGATCTATGATACATTATGAAATTGAGTACCTTGATGATTTCTGTTATATTCCAACCTCGATAGGTGAGGTGTCATTCTTCATGGTTTTAAACCAGTCTCTTCTTTCCCATTGAAAATATGTTTTTCAGTAGTACGATACCTATGGTTCTTAGGAAGAAGGTGCCTATACTCATCAAACACCATCTTTCCTAAAAGTTTTGAATGATGATACTTCATCTTAGGGCCACAAATGGGACATGCAAATTTACCCTTTGTTTGAAGACCCGCAACAAATGGATTAATGTCAATTATACGATGAGATTATTTAAAAATTAAACATGCAGCATGATAACATTAAAAAATTATATAGTATTAAAGAGAAATATTAGAGTGCTACATACCACAAAAAATGTGTTAGTCCAGGGGCATCATGAATTGTCCATAAAAGTATTCCATGGAATTTAAATTTCTTCTCCCTGATTGGTTTACACATGTCATACATTATGATGCCAACCCATAACTTTAGTAGCTTGTCGATAGAGGCTCCATATATACATTCATTTCTTTAACCTGGTACTTACCTAATTGTTTGAAATTACACATAATTACTATAAGAATGATATCATGTAATATATAAGTAAATAACTAAACAAAATATAACAAATGGATTAATGCCAATTATACGATGAGATTATTTAAAAATTAAATATGCGCCATGATAACATTAAAAAATTATATAGTATTAAAGAGAAATATTAGAATGCTACATATCACAAAAAATGTGTTACTCCAGGGGCATCATGAATTGTCCATAAAAGTATTCCACGGAATTTAAATTTCTTCTCCTCGATTGGTTTACATATGTCATACATTGTGATGCCAACCCATAACTTTAGTAGCTCGTCGATAGAGGCTCGATATATACATTCATATATTTAACCTGGTACTTACCTAATTGTTTGAAATTACACATAATTATTATAGGAATGATATCATGTAATATATATAAGTAAATAACTAAACAAAAGATATTATGCAAAAATTGAAACAAATGAAAATGTTACATTCAAGAAATTAATGTAAAGAAATACCTGGAACAATCATTGTCAAAATTATGTGCTCCCTCTTTATTTACATCCAAGGAGGAATGTTATTGTTGATAACAAAAATAGGCCAACTGAGTAAATAGACCTTAGCTCTCTGAATGGATTAACACTGTCAGCTGCCAATGAAAGCCTAACATTACGAGGTTCATCGTTGAAATCTTCCCATTTTTCCCCATTTTCCCTAAATGAAGAACCATTGGAAGGCATTCAAAGAACACCATATCCACTTCTATTATGTGCATGGTAATCCATAAATTATGCTATTCTTTCACACCTGATCAATCACTACAAACATGGAATTATGGGAATATGACGAAGAACCTTTCGAGGCACCCTTTCTGTTACTTGATCGGTTCGATATCTATTGATAAGACATTGCTGACATTTTGTTTTCGAAGCATTTTGTCCACAATATATAATATGGTCATTAGGGCATGCATATATAGTTTGATAATCCATTCAAATGTCTTTCATAATGGCATGCAAACCTCGATATGTGTGAGGTAAAATATTTGACGATGGTAACAAAAATTCACCTAACAATATATAACATAACAAATAACTAGTTAATGTACGAATATTAATCATAAAAATTTCATTCTTATTTTACACATTAATTAACACTAAAAACAAATAGAAAAAAATCAACATTTATGTATAGCATGAGATGAAACATATTACATACATTAGGATCTGTGTCATACAAGTGTTTGACAAATTATTCATAACGTTTAAGTTCACTAGCAACAATGTAGCAGAGAGAATATTTTCTCTTGATCCTTCACAAAGTCGTTTATTTGCCTTTTCTAATAGAGGTTCATCATAAATACCATCATTGTCCCCATCCTCATCCAACTGCGAAAACAAATCTTGGATCATTTGATTTGTTCCATCTTCTTCTTCCATGGGATCATTAACTTGATTTGTCCCATCATCTTCTTCCATGAGTTCCTCATTTGCTTGGTCATGATGTTCCTCAGCTTGTACAACATCATTTCTACTAATACTTGGTGCAATATTCTGTGGAAAGTTAGAGGGAAACTCTAACTTTATAATTACAAACAATCATGCAAAATTAGTGTATACTATAACAAGCATTCAAATAATATATATACATATATATAATTTTATATAAAATTGAAAAAATTAAAAAGTATAATGAATATAAAGCTAATTACCATGGGACGATATTCATTTGATCTGCCAACAATGTGCCGATATTTCCTACAATGTTTTGTAGTTGTTTCTATTAAAATTCTTATGGGAGGTATGAAGCAACATTTTTTACAATGGCAATAACATCTACCATCACCCTTTTCACCTACTTTACTTGTTTCCCCACCTCTAACTATATTCTGCAATATTCTTCCGCACAACTTCCGCACAAAACTACCCTTTCGAAATCGTAGTTGTTATAGCAATATTGTCACAACATCTTTAAATCGTCAAATATTTATAGGCCAATTTAGGTCACTGTCATCGCAATCACGATGACTGTGACCTAAATATTTCTTTTTTTTTACCTATTTATTTGTTATATTTAGGTCACTTTGTCGAAGACAGGAACGGTTATAATGGTCAATTCTTTGCTCTTGCAATGAACTTTGACTATATCAATTTAGACTTTGTTAAAATGTATAATGGTCAAAACTGAGTGTCTCTCTTGCAACGAAAACACAAGTTTGTCGAAATTGAGACAGTAGTCCACCATCTTGACTATCGTCGCAAAACAAATGATAGTTTTCTTCCGTCAATAAAGCAATGAATATAGGGTGGATTTAGATCAAAATTGAAAAATTGAACTTTTTCTCTTGAATTTTGTGACAAAAGAGTACTTTTGTTGCAAGTAGTCGTCATAATTTTTTGAATATGTAGTAGTGTGTCCAACACTTGGAGTCAACACTCCACTTGTCAACCTTGTGTGAGACTAAGGGATTAGTAAGGAATAAGGAGTCCACCTTATTGCATGCCCCTCATAAATTCTCATGAGCGATTGTCTCAGTATGCCCCCATGACATTGTGAACCTATCAAAACAAGGTATTTGTTAACCTTCAGTTCATTTCAAGGAGGAAGTGATAATAGGTTTTGAAAGTGACTTTTCCACACTTCTCCCCCATTCATCTGATATCTATGTATGACCCCTTTACGCCATATGTGATTCAGATTATAAAGCATCACCATGTCTGCATCCACTGACAGGGATAACATTAGTAAACCATATACATAAAATCCATAACTGAAATCATCATATAACACATGCATAAAAATCAAATACTCATAACCAAATTAAATATTCCACTCCCTGACTCAATCTGGAGTCTAAGGAAGTCGGTCGATGTCATCAGCATAATCAATATGTCATGTTTCCTACACACTCATGAAACGTCATCATAATACCTATCAATGTTATACATCAATATAAATAACATATCAATTTCAATACTCAATCATAACATAAGAATGTAAACCAAACTGACAATCATAATGTATCAATGTTTAACCAGATCACTTGCACACAAGTGTCCTCAAAGAATAATTCAATGTATAAATATGATAAGGGGAACCGAATGTTACATATACCCCCTCTTGTTTCAAACTTCGTCCCAAAGTTGGTACTATCTAACAATGAAAGAAATAACATAACTGATACTAATATATATATCCAACTATCAAAATAAATAAATAAACCGTTGATGCACCTCATATGTGTCCTCCCAAGTAGTAGAATGTGGACTATAATTGTCCCACTGGACCTTGACCTTATCGACTATTCGACGTCATATTTGTCGAGTGTGATGGTATATTATGTGTATTGGCTCCGCAATGTGATCCCCCTCGTTTGATACCTGCAAAGGAATCATGTCAATAACATGTGACAGATTTGAAATATAATGACATAAAACTGAAACATGAAATACATCATGCATATGCCTCAAAGAATCAGGTAAGGTTAGTCGGTAAGCCATGGTTCCTTTCTTTTCTACAACTTTGAAAGGTCCCACAAACCTTGGAGAGAGTTTATCACCCATTCCAAACTTAATAGAAATCTTATGCGGCTTCAACCACAAAAACACTTTATCACCAACCTCATAACTGCGGTCTATACGATGTGCACACACAAATATTTTTTCAATACCATGCTTATTTAATCCTTTTCCTTATGGATTGCATTTGATATTCCATTTATTGAATCACTTTTGGTCCCACCAGGACCCTATCCTCTACTCGATCCCAAATGAAAGGTGTCCTACATGGTCATCCATAGAGAAACTCAAAGGTGCCATCTTTATCGTACTTTGATAACTGTTGTTGTACACAAACTCTACCAATGGTAAAAATTCCTCCCAACATTTGTTTTTATCCATCACATACATTTGAAGCATATACTCTAAAATGTGATTCATTCTTTCCATTTTTACATTTGTCTCATGGTGATATGTTGTACTAAAATTTAATTACATTCCCCAAGCCTCTTGGAAACTAGTCCAAAAACTTCCAGTTAATACCGATCCTTTAACAGATATTATATTCCTTGGTACACCATGCAACATTACAATTTTGTTAACAAAAAATATATCTATTCCATGTGCTCGATATGTCGTATGAACTGGGATAAAGTGCACACTCTTCGTCAAAGTTTCGACAACTACAAAAACTGAATCGTGTCTTCTTTCCGTCAATGGAAATCCAACATTAAAATCCATTGATATAACTTCCCATTTCGATTCAGGAATCACATGTGGTTGTAATAAACATGTTGGATGTCTATATTCAGTCTTCACCTATTGACATTCTAGACATCTTGGCACATAGTTAACTATATATGTCTTCATTCCTTTTCAAAATAACAGTGGTTTAAGATCTTCCTTCATCTTATTGACTCCAGGATGAGCCATATACACTGTTCAATGGGCTTCGTTCAAAAATAATCTTCTCAATTCATCATTTGATGGTACATAAATTCTGCCATTATATCTTAATATTTTGTCACTTTCCAAAGAATATCCCTCATATCTAGGTATCATCATCATACCTTGTATAATATTGTCTTTTATTTCCTTGTACAAATAGTCATCAATATGTAACGTTAAAATATATTCTCGAAGATTCAAATTTAGTGTTATTACTGAGAAAATGTGAGGTCTCTAACTCAATGCATATGCTACTTTGTTAATTGTTACTTTGATATAAGTGATCTCAAAATCCTATTCACTTAAAAGTTCTAACCAATGTCTTTGTCATGCGTTCAAGTCACTTTGAGTAAATATGTGTTGCAATCCACAATGATCAGTTTTAAACTTGAATTTTTGTCCAATGATGTAATGTCTCCAAACTCGTAAGGCATAAAAAATCACAAGTAATTCCATATCGTGAGTAGCGTAATTTTCTTCATGCCTTCTTAGTTTCCTTGAAATGTATGAAATTACTCAACTGTCTTGCATTAATACTCCACCCAATCCTTCCTTGGATGCATCAAATAATACCATGAATTCCTTGTCCATATCCAAAATTTTTAGTATGGGTGTTGCTGTTAATAACTCTTTAAGCTTCTAAAATGCTTCTACTCACTTTTCTGACCATACAAATTTCTTGTTCTTCTTTTGCAGTTCCATAATTGAATTTTCTATCTTTGAAAATCCTTCAACAAAGTGTCGATAGTAACCTGCTAATCCCATAAAACTACTTACTTATTGCACGTTCGTCGGTGTTGGTCATTCCATAATAGCCTCAACTTTCATTGGATCCACAATGATACCTTCTCCAGATATAATGTGTCCCAAATAATGAATCTTTTTTTAATAAAACGAACATTTTGACAGCTTTCGATATAACTTGTTTTCTCTTAAACACTATAACACTAATCTCAGGTGTTCAATATGCTTCTCTCTGGTCCGAGAGTAAACCAATATATTGTTAATAAATACCTATATGAACTTATCGAAATACTCATGAAATACCCCATTCATTAAACTCATGAATACACCTAGGTCATTCTTCAATCCAAATGGAAATACAATAAATTCATAATGTCCAAATATTGTCTTAAACATTGTTTTAGGAATGTCTTCTTTTTTAATTTGCAACTGATGATATCTCGATCTCAAATCAATATTTGAAAATATTATCGCTCCCTTCATTTTATCAAATAGATCGTCAATTGTTGGTAACGGGTATTGATTCTTGATCATGGATTTGTTTAATTGACGATAGTTAATGAAAATCCTCCACGATTCGTGCTTATTTCTTACAAAAAATATTGGCACACCCCACGGTGATACGCTTATATGTATAAGTCCCAAATACAACAACTCCTTCAATTGAATTTTTAACTCTTGTAATTATGGTGTCGACATCCGATATGGCGTTCTTGCAATTGGTTCTATACCAAGATTTATATCTATGGTAAATCACAATTCTCTTTCTAGAGGTAAACCTGGTATTTCCTTAGAAAAAACATCGACAAATTATGATACTACTGGAAAGTATTCCAATCTTTCTGCATCAGCTTTCTCATTAAGTGATAAAATAGCATACAAATTACATCCTTTGTGCATGCGTTTCTGTAATTGGAGGGAAGAAATAAATATCAACAACACTCCTTGGTTTCTTCCCACAATTAGTCTACTCTATCCCAAATCATCGATAAAACTTATTCATTTCATCTTACATTTAAGTATTGCGTCATGGGATTCTAACCAACCCATTCCAATCACAATGTTGTAAGATCCCAATATTGTGACATAAAGGTTTATACTTAAGATGAAATCACCCAAGTTAATGTTACAATCTTTAACCATTCGTCCAACTTTTTTCTTAGCTCCAGATGCCATTTCCACATATCTAAACTCATCTTGTTCAACTACCTTCACCTTAATTAATTTAAGTGCAACACTATATAGAAAACTCTCAATAGCTCTTGGATTTATCTAAACGCTAAATTGTTGATATGCTATCACACTTGAAGTATCGAGTACTATGGATTGATGCTTGGCCTGGCAGTTATTCACCACTGCATGAATCTTATGGGCCTTACCCAAATCTTCCACTATCATCTACTCTGCTGATTCAACAACTGTTTCCTTCTCAATAGGATAATCTCTTTGATAGTGTGGCTCTCCATAAGTCTAACATTCGTTCTTAGGGCCGATGCTCCTAGTTCTAGAATAAGAATCTACTATTCCAGGGTTCTGATGCCCCAATCTGTTCTGTAGAATAGATCTCTATTGTTGCTACTGCTAAGGATGATGCTACTACTTTTGTGATGGTTCTCTATAATGAGTCCTTTGAATGGTAGTCGATCTACATGGTGTAAAAAATATAGGTCCTCTAGGTGTATCATAGTGCTCATAAGTCTTACTAAAATGTGTCTACTACCACGACGCTCGATGCAGTGTCTATCCTATCTTCCTAGAAGGAGTCCTACCCTAACCTCCATTGTTCAACTCTTCTTTAATGATGAAGGATTTCTATACTTCATCGTGCAAAGTATGAGGGATAAAAATCCTCACCTTAGCACACAGATTGAATTTGATACCAAACAAAAACTTATTAACCTTCATTTTCTCAGTGTTCAAGTGTGGAGCATATCTCAACAACTCCATAAACCTATCCTCATAATCAGGTACTGTACGACTACCCTATCATAAAGCATTGAATTCATTAAGCTGGAACTCAATGAAATCCTCAAAAATGTACCTCTCTTGGAATCGTTCCTCGAACAATTCCCATCACACATCTTCAATGACCATGATCATTTGTGGTAAGAGAGTCTTCCACCAGAGAAGCACACTCCCTTTTAGCTAAAATACCATCGTGAGGACTTTCATGTTGGAGGTATAATCGCCTAATGAAAAACACATTTCCATATTATCCAACCAAGCTTCGACGGATAAACCGTCTGTAGAACGCAAGAACTCAGAAAATTTCACCTTCTCGAGCTCTCTATGAACACAACCACTCACTATTGAAGGGATTTGCGAACCCTCATTGGGCAAAAAATATCTACCCTCATTGCAATAAAGGATATTATCAGTGCCTCATATATCCTCTGAAAATACCTCATCCTTTCCATGACATCACCCACTCCAACTTTCTATTTCTCAGTGGGTTGTCCTCCCTATGGATCAGATCCCTTGGGTGTTGACCTACTTGGAGGAGACATTCCTCTTCCTACCAAAACCTGATGTATACTCATTCTTCATCCTCTAATCATTATACTTTTCATGAAACAAATTTAAATTATATTAGTATTCATCTTCAATTAAACATAATAATTGGAAGTCGTAACAGGTCTAGTGTTGCAGAGTGGAACCCACTCTGATACCATATGTAACAACCTTCCACTTTCTAACATCAAAAGGGTAAGTAAATACACAAATGAAAATATTCTTTAAATTTCCTGTTGACCATAGAATAACTTGAAAATCAACATTTTAATTCGATAATTTAACATGAAATAAGGTAATACTTCGAACACTTGTTACACATTAAGTACTTACGATTGAGGTAATTTATGCAACAATAAAGATGTAAATAACTAAATTGTCCCTAGAACAAAACTAATCTATTCATCAGGAATCAAAGATGTTCTATCACTATCTAATTGAATATATCCAAAGTAACAAGAAGGTGTAAAAATCATCTATCTAAATTATCCAAGATTTCTCAACCTACACATTTTTATTCATATCGAAAGTGCAAAACTTAATTATATTTTATTTAATTTTGAAATATATCGCAGTTATGTAAAACTCACTCAAATCTATGGTTCGATTTTTCTTTTGGAAAAACAAAATATTCAAGGGTTATAAACCATAATTATCTATTTTTAACTAAACATTAATTAAATTCGTTACCACAAATAAACCCCTTAATTAAGTAGTGTTAACCTAAAGTCCAAACAATTAGATAAAATGTCAGATTTGAAAATTGGCCAATTGTCTTCATATGATTTAAACTTTGTTAAGTTATAGTACACAAATGTACATCAATATTCTAACCCCATTCCATATGAATATCAATAGAGTAAGAATTAAATAAACGAGTAGAGGGATCATTATGATAATCATATTAAATATCAATATCAATATAAATATTGTAATTAATAATTGTATTTAATAATTAATAATCTAATTATTAAGATTTATATATATATATATATATATATATATATATATATATATATATATATATATATGTATCAAGACGGAAATAAAAAATCTACTGAATCTGTGTTAAGAGAGATGGATTTTAATCACTTTAAAGCTCAGTATTGCACTATTGAATATGAAGACATTGACCTTCAAATTGAAGTTCTTAAGAATGTCCCCCATTTTTTAATGACGATGATAATGAGGAGATTGGCAAGGCTGTTTCGATTGAAGAAATACAAGAAACTGTTAGTAAAATTCCAAAAGATAAAAGTCCCAGTCTAGATGGTTGGACACAAGAACTTTTTCAAACCTTCTTTGACATTATGGGTGAATATTTACTCAGTGTTGTGGAGGAATCTAGATGCACAAGTCAAATTCCAAGGACTCTAAATGCAACCATTTACACTCTCATCCCAAAAATTAGTAAGCATGTTACCTTCAATGATTTTATACCTATTGCATTGTGCAATTTTGTCTATAAAGTTATTTCTAAAATAATATCCTCTCAGATCAAATATAAATTAGCATCCTACATTTCTGGTGAGCAGTTTGGTTTTCTCAAGGATAGACTGATATTTGATGCTGTTGGAATCACTCAATAATTATTACACTTTGAAAAGATGAGGAAGCAAAGTTCTGTTATTCTGAAGCTTGATTTAAAGAAGGCCTATGATCAAGTGAGTTGGTAATTCCTAAGATTGCTTCTGGACCAGATTGGTTTAAATTTGTGAGTTTCTCATTGGATTATGGGTTGTATCACCTCCTTCAACCTGGTTTTTCTTGTTAATGGTGTTCCAACTGAATTCTTCAAAATTCATCGAGGATTGCGACAAGGGTGTCCTCTATCGCCTTTACTTTTCGTTTTGGTTATTCAATGTTTAAGTAGACTGGTGATACAAGCCGTGAACACATGATCTTTCCAAGGCCTAAAAGTTGTTGTTAGCACTTTTATCTCACATCTCTTCTTTGTTGACGATGTACTCATTCTTGGAGTTGGAAAGCTAGATGATTGGATGTCATTTAAAACTATACTCTCAAATTTTTGTATTGCCTATGGAATTGTTGTAAACTGTCAGAAGTCATGTTTTCTTGTTCAAAACATAGATCAGAGCCTAGAACTCAGTTTGAATTCATCCTTTAATATTCATATTGAGAGACTTGATCAAGGTATGAAATATTTGTGTTTTTTCCTTAAACCCAATAATTATAGGGTGAATGATTGGCTTTGGTTACTAAAAAATATTGAGAAAAGAATTGGAAATTGGACCTTTCGTTGGCTTTCATTAGGAGGTAGAATCATTTTATCCAATTCTGTTCTTTAGAGTATCCCATTCTATTGTGATGTAGGAGCATCGTAAGCGAGCCAACAATGAAAATGCAAGAGTGAAGGATAGTTGGATATGCACCAGTGCACACATTTTGAAAGAGTTTTGAATTTGAAAGGATAAGACATTAATGTAATATCTTGAAAGGATGCATTCGCATTTATGTTTTGAGTTGTAATGCAGATCTTGAGCGGTTGCTCTCATCGGTTTGTTGGAGGCATTTATTGTATTGAATGTAAAGTAGTTGTAGATTTTATTTTGATTAGATAGCTTAGAGTGTAGGAGGGAAAACTCTATAAAGCTCCCTCGTATGTATTATAATGTATTATTATTTTCATTGTAAGAATTAGAGAGATTTAGAGCAAGAGAATAGCAGAGAAGGGAAGAACATAAGGTTGTGTAAGTAGATAGTTGTTTCTATAGAACCCATGTACAGATGCTCTTGGATTAATATAAGGAAACTTTGATCTAAATTTCATGGTGTTATGAATTCTGTCTACATCTATTGAATGGTATGTTTACAGTTAATTCCAGTCCCTGTTATGAATTTTGTTTCAATGTTGTGTGTATGTATGATTTCATGATTGAATGCATGAAGTCTTTGAGAGGGAAAAAATGAGTTTCAATTGTTTCACGTCCTGAGAATTCTTGTAAGGAGTGCAGTGAAAATCCGCAAAGAGTGCGTTGATAGGTTTTGAGTTTTACCTTAGAAAAGCTCAGGAGAGATACTGTTGTTCTCATAGCAATAGAAATGCGAGTATAGCATTGAGTCGTGCAAGGAGTGCGCAGGCAGGTTGAAGTCTTAAAATTTTCCAACCCAAGTGAGGGGTTGAAGGATTTATGTTGCAAGGAGTGCACAGAACAGGAAGACGTCAGATAACTAGATGTCATCGTGAGTTCGACAAAGAGTGCACGCAATGAACCCTTGGAATTCTTGAGTTTGTAGTATAAGCCAAGATTGGAAGGGATAGAGACTTTGAGGGATTCTAAGAAAAGCAGAAGATTGAAGTCACTTCGTAGAGGTTGAGCCCAGAAGAATTGATGCCAAGTCCTTTGGCTTGGAGCCATTGAAAATATGAACGAATGGTGAAATTTCTCGGAGGGAGGAATACCAAAATTCCATGAGCCGTTGGATCTAGTAAATCAAAAGAAAGGATAAGGATGATAACCTTTTATCACACACAAGACTAGAAGGAATAGTATCCATTGGATCTAGATCAATGGGAGTCGTTGATTTTGTAGTGTACCCTTTTACACTACCCAGGTTCACCCAACCTCTTACGCACATCATTCGTTACATGGATGTGAAAACAAATGCATTTAACACAGAATTAAACACATAAAACTCAGAGTCAAATATATAATTCACTCCTGCAAT
>ML776562.1:1901229-1922772 GCA_009831015.1 Picea engelmannii
ACACTTAGGCTCCCCTGGCCTAACAAAACTCATAAGCCTACAGCTTATTCAAAACTTGGCTCACCAGCCTATAGAACATAATTACAATTCTTTTGCATATAACATGATCTGTAACGGGGCTCGGCCTTGGGGACACTACAGATTTCTTGAGTTTAGATCTCGACATTTTAGGAGTCGAGAGTTGGAGTAGTTGGTTGGTGTTACACAAATAGTCTCGATATCACGAAATGAGAAGTTATGATGCGATCGTGGCCATAGGTCAAGGCGAAGGCATAGGACCATCATATTTGGCCCTGAGGAGAGGTCCCACATCGGGTTTCAGGGTTTCATGGATGTGGAGTGTTGGGATTGCATCACACCAATACCCCTAAAATCGCGATTTGTGAAATACCTTTTTAGATAAAGGTTGTGGTCACATTGGTTGGTGACATGGGTAAGAGTTCACGCCTACTACATGTTCACATAGGAGTATCTCCTAAGAAGGACATATGGTTACAAGTGTGAAGATTCCAGCTAGGAATCGAAGAGCCATTTCGGCTCAAGGTAGATTAAGAATGATCCTTGGACTGAGAGGTCGAGCAGAACCTGTTGAGGTATGGGTGCTATGTCAGGTGGTATCAGAGCACAAATTTTGGATCTCTGTAGTAAAAAGCATATTACAACAATGCTGCCCATAAGACGTCAAGATAGACTAATGCTCAATTCATCCATGGAGAGGGAAATGCGAGAAATTCGTGCTCGATTAGATGCTATGGAGACAACACAAATATGAGCTACTAATACAGGGGATGTCAGTGAAGCTGAAAATGAAAATGCGGCTAGAGCCGAAGGAGAAGTTGCAGTCGAAGATGCTGCCAAATAACGTCTATTCAGAGCTGTTGCAAGAATAATGGCCAGAGAAAAAATGGACATCCCGATGTATGAAGGAAACTTAGACATTGAGGAGATGCTAGATTGGTTTAGAGCTCTGGATAAATACTTCAATTATGAAGATATAGAAGAAGATAAGAAATTTAAACATGTTGTCACTAGATTGAAAGGGCATGCAACATTGTGGTGGGATGAACTGTGAGTTGATAGGCATTGCAAAGGAAAGAAAAGAATCAAAATATGGGATAGGATGGTTGCAAAGATGAAATCAAAGTTGATGCCTAGAGACTATTAGATTAATCTGTTTCGAAGAATGCATAATTTGAGACAGAAAGGGATGACAGTGAAAGAATACACTGGGGAATTTTACCAAATTAACATCAGAGTAGGTCATCGCGAAAGTGATGATGAAAAGGTCGCCAGATACATGAATGCTATGAGATATGAAATTTAGGATGAGATGAGCATGGTGATGATCAGAAATGTGGAAGATGCTTATCAGATTGCTCTGAAGGCAGAAGAAAAATTGGCCCGAAATCAAGGCCAAAGGGGCAGAGGTAGAAGTCAGATCAGAGGCAAAGAAATTTTCCAGGACAGAGTGCAAAAGCCCAAGGATGAAGAAAAAAAACCTCATAATCACCCAAAAAGAGGAGGAAGTTCAGAGGGAAGACAATATGCCGATAAGAACACTTTTCCGTGAGCAAGAGGAATAGGCAGAGGCAGAGGAGGAAAGATAAAATGTTTTGTTTGTGGAAAGATCAGACACAAATATTTTGAATGTCCTGATAGAAAAAGATATGGAGGAGGCGAAGCTCATATTTTAGAAGTGCAAAGGAGAAATGTTGAGGCAGAAGATGCAGAAGGCAAAAGGTCCTTAGTGATGAGGAAAATTATCTTGAAACCAGAGAAAGAGGCAGAGAATCCAGTCCAGAGAAATAGTTTGTTTAGAACTTCTTGCAAGACCAAGGATAGGGTATGCAAGGTAATTGTGGACAGTAGAAGCACATATAATCTAGTATCCACAGAAATGGTGGAGAATATGGAATTGGAGACAATTTCACATCTGAGACCATATAAAGTCCCGTGGTTGAAAAAACGACATCAGGTGACTGTCACTAAACAATGTTTAGTTGAATTTAAGATAGGGGGTTATAGGGATGAGATGTCTTTCATATTTTATTGGGGAGACTATGGAAATATGACAAAAATGTTGTTCACGATGGGAGAAAGAACACATACACCTTAGAGAAGAATGGTAGGACACATATGTTGTTGCCAATCAAAGACAAGAAGGTGAAAGAAGAAGCAAGCAACATTATACTTATCATGAGTGGGAAGGAACTTATGGAGGAAGTCAAGAAAGAAGAAGACATGCAGTTTGTTGTGGTAAGGAAACCTAGAGCCACTTTAACCAGTACTTCGATAGATGATCTACCAGAGGAAATTCAAGAAATGCTAGATAATTTCATTGATATAGTGGTGGACGATTTACCTTGTTCATTTCCACCCATCAGAAGTATAAGCCATCACATTGACCTTATACCAAGGGTGATTTTACCAAACAAAGCAGTGTACAGATTGACGCTATAGGAGAATGAAGAGGTTAAGACGCAACTCTAGGATTTGATGGACAAGGGGTTAATTAGAAAAAGATTGAATCAATGCATTGTACCAACAATGTTAAGTCCAAAGAAGGATGGTGGATGGAGAATGTGTATAGACTTGAGGGCTATAAAAAAAATCACCATCAGGTATAGATTTCCTTTAGCGAAGATGGATGACTTGATGGATTTCTTGAGTGGAGCAAATTTTTTCTCAAAGATTGATTTGAAAAGTGGATATCATCAAATTAGAATGAGGGAAGGTGATGAATGGAAGACAACATTCAAGGTGAATGAAGTATTATATGAATGGATTGTCATGCCGTTTGGTTTGACGAATGCGCCAAGTACTTTCATGAGGTTAATGAACGAAGTCCTGAAAGATTTCATTAGGAATTTTGTAATTGTGTATCTTGATGATATACTAGTATTTAGTAAGACTGAAAAATAACATCTGAAACACCTAACTGTAGTAATGAGGAGGCTGCAGTGAGAGAAGTTGATGATAAATATGAAGAAGTCATCTTTTATGAAGAAATAAGTTATTTATCTAGGGTTCAAAATCTCTTTGAATGAGTTGAAGATGGATACTGAGAAGGTAAAAGCGATCAAAGAATGGCCATTGCTGAGAAATATCTTTGAAGTCAGAAGCTTCCATGAACTAGCCAGTTTTTACAGGAAGTTCATCAGAAATTTTAGTGGAATTTCTGCGCCAATGATGGACACAGTCAAGAAAAGACATAAATCTTTTCATTGGACAGAGGAAGCAGAGAAAAGTTTTAAGTTTTCGAAAGAGAAAATAAATGAACATCTAGTTTTGGTTCTACCAGACTTTGGTAAGACATTTCAAGTGAGATGTGACACAAGTTGGTTTGCGGTTGGAGAAGTATTAAGCCAAGACAATAGACCAATTGAATACTTCAGTGAGAATTTGAATGGCACCAAGATAAAATATTCCACGTATGATAAAGAGTTTTATGCATTCATACAAGCGTTGAAGAAATGGAGGCACTATTTGGTTCCAAAAGAGTTCGTTTTGTATAGTGATAACCATGCTTTATAATTCATAACCAGACAGGAGAAATTGAACGAGAAACATGAGAAATGGGTTGAATTTATGAAAAAATTTAATTTTGTTATAAAGCACATTTCTGGAACTGCTAAAAAGGTTGTTAATGCGTTGAGCAGGAAATTTTTGATTCCGCAAGAGTTTCGTTTGAAGACCTTATGTTTTGATAACCTTAAGGGTATGTACAGGGATGCTTAAGATTTCAAGGATTCTTATGAAGCATGTGAAAATCCTGTTCTGAGAGACAAAAGACAATGGATTGAATACTTAATCCATGATGGATTATTATTCAAAGGAAATCAATTATGTATCCCGAATAATTCTATGAGAGAGAATATTTCAAAGGAAAAATATATTGGAGGATTGGCTAGACATTTCGACCATGAAAAAATGTTCAAGCAACTGAAAAATCTATATTATTGGCTAGGGATGAGGACAAATGTCAGGAAAATTGTCAACAAATGTAGAATTTTCCAGCACGCAAAGGGGAAGAGACAGAATACATGATTATATCAACCATTGTCGGTACCAGAGAGGTCGTGGGACACAGTAAGCATGGATTTTGTGTTAGTAATTCCAAGGACACAGAGAGGTTGTGATTCCATATTCATGGTAGTCGACAGATTCAAAAAAATGGCACATTTCATTCCATGTCAGAAAATCAGTGATGCAAAACACATTGCAAAACTGCTTTTCAAAGAAGTTGTTTGACTTCATGGCTTATCCAAGAATATTGTTTCAGACATGGATACCAAATTTGTTGGTCATTTCTGGAGGACACTATGGAAAAATTTGGGGACTAGTTTATCTTTTAGCTCAACATATCACCCTCAGATGGATAGATAGACTGAGGTGGTAAATCGAAGTTTAGGGGACTTGTTGAGGAGTTTAGTAGCTGAACATCATAGTCAGCGGGACCAGATTTTGCCACAAGCACAATTTTCATATAACAATTCACCTAATAGGAGCACATGACATAGCCCATTCTAGATAATGTATGGAATGCAGCCCAGGGGAGTATCTGAGTTGAGAGACTTAGAGCAGAGTGAGTTCAAAAGTGTTGGAGTGGAAGACTTTGCAGCAGAGATGCAAGAGATCCATAGTAAAATCAGAGAACGGTTAAAGAATTCTAACCAGGAATATAAGCGCAGAGCAGATCGACATAGAAGAGAAATTCAACTCGAAGTGGGAGAATTATTCACCTAAGAAAATAAATATTCCCAAGGGGAACATATAATAAATTGAACATGAAAAAGATAGGGCCATCTAAAATCATAAGAAAATTTGAGGCAAATGCTTATGAAATAGAATTGTCAGATGGTGTGGGCATTTCACCCATATTCAATGTAGCCGATATGTATCCTTACAGAACAGATGAAAATGAGGGATAAGGGGATCAAAAATAAGTTCAATGGGTCAGACAGATGCCTGTAGCTGAAAATACGCAGATGGAAAGAGTACTTGATTAGAGAGTTAGCAAAAATACCTAAAGAAAGAAATATTTTGAGTATTTGATAAAGTGGAAGGGACGCCCAATTGAGGATGCCAGTTGGGAAAGAAAAGTAGAGATCCAGAAACATGGACAAATGGTGCAGGAGATGATGAACAGGAGTTCATAAATTTTTCATCCAGAGGAGTAAGATGCAGAAGCATCGTAAGAAAACCAACAAAGAAAGTGCAAGAGCGGAGGATAGTTGGATATGCACCAACGCACATTTTGAAAGCGTTTTGAATTTAAAAGGATAAGACATTAATGTAATATCTTGAAAGGATGAATTCACATTTATGTTTTGAGTTGTAATGCATATCTTGAGCGGTTCCTCTCATCTGTTTGTTGTAGGAATTTATTGTATTAAATGTAAAGTAGTTGTAGATTTTATTTCGATTAGAGAGCTTAGAGTGTAGGAGGGAAAACTCTAGAAAGATCCCTCGTATGTATTGTAATGTATTATTATTCTCAGTCTAAGAATTAAAGAGCTGTAGAGAAAGAGAATAGGAGAGTAGGGAAGAAAATAAGGTTCTGTAAGTAGATAGTTGTTTATATAGAACCCATGTACAGATGCACTTGGATTAATATAAGTAATCTTTGATCCAAATTTCATGGTGTTATGAATTCTATCTACATCTATTGAATGATATGTTTACAGTTAATTCCAGTCCCTGTTATGCATTTTGTTTCAATGTTGTGTGTATGTATGATTTCATGATTGAATGTATGAAGTCTTTCAGAGGGAGAGAATGAGTTTCAATTGTTTCTCATCCTGAGAATTCCTGCAAGGAGTGCAGTGAAATTCCGCAAAGAGTATGTTGACAGGTTCTGAGTTTTACCTTAGAAAAGATTAGGAGAGATACCATTGTTCTCATATTAGCAGAAGTGAGAGTATAGCACTGATCCGTGAAAGGATTGCATAGGTAGGTTGAAGTCTTATACTTTTCCAACCCAAGTGAGGGGTTGGAGGATTTCTGTTGCAAGGAGTGAACATAAGAGGAAGACCTCATATAACCAGAGGGTATCGTGAGTGTGTGCAAAGAACCCTTGGAATTCTTGAGTTTGTAGTAGAAGACAAGCTCAGAAGGGATAGAGACTTCAAGGGATTTGAAGAAAAGAAGAAGGTTGAAGTCACCTCGCAAAGGTTGACCCCAGAAGATTTGACGCTAATTCCTTGTCTTGGAGCCCTTGAAAATATGAAGGGGTGGTGGAATTTCTCAGAGGGAGGAATACCAAAATTCGGTGAGCCATTGCATCCAGTAAATCAACGAAAGGATAAAGTTGATAACCTTTCAGTGCACACAAGACCAGAAGGAATAGTATCTGTTGGATCTAGATCAACGGGAGTCATTGATTTCTTGAGTTCAAATCTTGGCATTTCGGGAGTCGGGAGTTGGAGTAGTTGGATGGTGTTACACAAATAGTCCCGATATCGTGAAATGAGAAGTCGCGATGCGATCATGGCCATTGGTGGACGAGAAGGCATGGGACCATCATATTTGGCCCTAGGGAGAGGTCCCACATCGGGTTTCATGGATGTGGAGTGTTGGGATTGCAGCACGCCAATACCCCCAAAATCGTGATTCACAAAATACCTTTTTGGATAAAGGTTGTGGTCACATTGGTTGGTCACATGGGTAAGAGTTCATGCCTAGTACTTGTTCACACAGGAATATCTCCTAAGAAGGACATGTGGTTACAAGTGTGAAGATTCCAGCTGGGAATTGAAGAGCCATTTCATCTCAAGGGAGATTAAGAATGATCCTTAGACCTAGAGGTCGAGCATAACTTGTTGAGGTAGGGGTGTTGCATCATATTGGATTAGTCTTGTTAAAATCCCCTCCTCAATTCTCCACCATATACAACTCCTTATTACAAACTTCATTTGGAAGGGAGGGAAAAAAGGCTTTGGCTATCATCTTACAAAATGGAAAAATATTTCTAGACCAAAATATTATGGAGGATGGGTCATAAAGAATATCACTTGGTTTGCACAATAATTGGCTGTAAAATCCTGCTGGAGAGGTTTATTCTTAACAGGTTTGTGGAATACAGTTCTAATCAAAAAAATTTAAAAGGAGTTGATATTATTTCCTGGATACGAAGAGAAGAACACATTTCCCATGGAACTTCTATCATTTGGAAAAAAATTATGTGCTCTTTCCCGATCGTCTAAAGGTGGATAGCTTGGGAGATTGGTTCAAGTAATCGAGTGGTATTAGGACATGGTACTTTTATTGGATGCAACTCCTCTCTTAAACTGTCAGTTCCACTAATCCAATTTTTAAGTAGAGCAATCATTTTTTCTATGGCATAAGCAGTTATACCTGATGTTTGTGGATCAAAACAAAATTGGTTAGAATCTAATCAACTTGGATTAATAGATGGCCTGAAAATGGAATGGGAAAACTTTGTAACAATTGTAAAGAGAACTAGTATCCATCTTAAAAATAAAAATGATGAGATCGTCTGGTCATGGAACAGATTGATAGGTGAAGTGACTGCCAACCTAGCTTATCATTCCATCTTATATACAATCCATATGGAAGAAAGAAGATGGTGGTACAAATATATCTGGCAAGTGAACATTCTAGTTAAGATGATTTTCTTTATGTGGCTTTGTTTAAAGGAATGCATTCTCTCTGGGGTGAATTACAAAAAAAGAGGAGGTATAGGACCCTCTTTCTGCAGTCTCTATTTAAGGAATGAAGAAACTACAACCCATCTTTTTGTGGACGGCCCCAAGACATAGAAAATTTGGACTGAGGTTATAAAATTTTTGAAGATTGAAGGTGAATGTAATTGCTCTTCTATTGAGGAAAACTTGAAGCTATGGTTTATACAATTTCCAAAATTGAGATATATTCCTTACTTGGTCATTTGGGGCATTTGGAAATTCATAAACAAAATTTTATTTGAAAACTAGAATAGACTGGATCCTATGATTCACACCAAAATTATCCTCTCATTCAAAGATTACTCAGTCAAAGAGGAGGAAGACAGAATGAAATATATTTCAAATCCAATGTTTTTTTATGATACTCCTATTTGTTTTTTTGATGGAGCAGTTGATGATAAAGTATGTGGCATTGGAATCTACTTAAAAATCACTGCATATTACACAGTCAAAGCTCACTTTTTAGGTGGCAATGGAAACAATATGAAGACTGAACTCCTGGGCTTATGGGGTTTATTATTACTCTCTTCTAAATTCTCCATAAAAAAGATGATGGTAGCTAGCATTTCCAAAGTCACTATTGATTGGATAAATTCCAAATCTTGTCTGAACCCGATATATCTCAACTGCTGGAAGGATAAGATAAAAAGTCTAAAGGATAAATTTGAATCTATCAAATTTATGAATGTACATAGACAGTTCAACAAAGTAGCATACATCCTCTCCAAGAAGGTCCTTAAAGGGAGTATTGGATGGCTCTATTATGAAGTACTTGTTGATGGAACTGTTGTCGATGCAGATAAACTTTACATTTTCTAGTTTGGAACATTACAGATGTTATCAATTTTTAGTCTTTTGTAAATGCCACTACATGTTTTATTTTGTAGTTTTTACTACTTTACTAAAAATGGGATAGAAACGAGAGACTACAGATATATTTTTTATCATTACTTTCTTGATACTTATGTAACATAAAGTTTCATTTGATTCTAATAAAATAATAGTGAAACTATTTTTTCAGCGTGAAAAAAACCTATACATTATCTATGTAAAACGAGAATTAATAAAAATTCTCTCATGGTAAAGATTAGGAAACCATTTAGTTATCATAGAGTTCTAACCCAAACATTTACTACTTAAAGGGATTCTTACGCCAACGTTTGAACAATATTTAAGAATGCCCTCAATTTTATTTATTATTTATTATTATTATTTTTGAGATATGCTAAATTGGTACTATACCCAACAACAATATATATATATAAAACAATGTTTAATAAAAAAAACTACGTCATTACTCATGGACGAAAATGATATAATCCATGCCAATATTCCTAAGGATATTGCTATTAATAAATATCTCTATTGACAAAATGATTCAATAGAGATATTATCATTGTCAGCTCCAGGGTGTCTATGTGGAAAACACCAACATTGTCCACTAACATTTTGCAGTAGTTTACTTTACTATTAGACCCATATTTCTATTAAAAGAAACACAACACACATAACGGAAAATTGTAAAAGAAATATCCCAAGACAACTAATAAAATTCTTCAAATGTACCACTTCCCCTAAAGTCTACTGCCATTAAGAAATCAGATTGGGAAAGATTTGGAACAGAGATTGGTTTAAGGATTTCAATAATTTATGGTTACATTTAACTTACTGGTGTAATGACTATAGTTGTTGTTTAAACTGAAAATAAATGCATAATGGATTTGTATCGTATCATAAGAGGAATGATTAATTGTTTAGAAGCGTAAGTACTCAGTGAAGTTACCAGGTAATTACTAACCAACAACATCCATTATAATGTACAGGAAATATATTCACAAAGGCTTAAAAATCATGAAGCGTCGGAAACAACTCAACATAATTCTCAGATCACTGTCGAAGTTTCTTGCCACCATATTACCGACATCCAAATCACAACATAAATTCCCGCAGATTAGTTCTTGTAAGATTTTTTATCTCCAACCATAATCACAAGAGTTCTAGTGCACTAATGTAATCATTCTGTGAATGGAATACAATATAGCCAACAACGTGTAACAACCCCTTTCATTACGACATAAAAGTAGATAAGTAAATAAAGTGGTGAAATAATTTTTTTCTTTAAACATTAGTTAGGACAAGAGTTACTTAAAAACACATACATCCTTACTTACACATTACATTCTCATTTATCTCATTACACAACAATTCAAATACAACTTTAATGTTAATCATTGATCAACCACAACACATAAAAATAATAAAGAGGCCTACCTGCCCAACCTACCTTGTAAGGTTAGGACCTTCAAGACACAAAATCAATGCTCAATTTCATGATTCATCCGATTGATTTTGACCCCTTAAGGGGATGCAACCCCCCTTCCCTCCTGGGGATTCTGCGACCTCCCGATCAAGGATATTCAAAATATCGAACCGAATCTGCTATTTGGGCCTTCAATAGACCCTGAAAAAATGACACACATGTACCGTTGATGTTACCTGCAGGTTCAAACCACCCACGACCCTACTCTCTGGCACTCCTAGCAACACCAATTTGTGAGTACTAGCTCTCGTGCTAGACTCCTTCTCCAATATGACCACAGTTATGACCGTGGGCCATCCCTCTTCGTAGCTTCGAGATTTGACTACTTTGCGACCTCCACCCTTGTCTCCTTCCAAAACACCTCCCTGTCGAAACATACAGATCCTTGCCGCGTGTCCACCTACATCCAATGGTCCAGATTTCACTTGCTCATGCAATTTCTCCAAACCTGTATCTCCCGAACTCACCAATCCGTTGTGACATGTCCTCCTCGTAGCCAACGACTAGGATCACTTCCTGACTTCATGAATTCAGCCACCTCTCTCTTACAACACTTCTACGCCTCTGAACCATGAAGTGCTGAAAGAATCCACAGGTAACCTCCGTGCAACTCTCCCAGATCTGACAGTCTGGAATGATCCTGCTACTCCTGAACGGATCTTGCTCATTAATTTGGGGAATCTTCAACATGTTCCACTCTATTGAAGGATTCTCACTGCTACCTCTCATGAGATTGTTCTTCTATCAAAGTTATAACTCCTTTTGAGTGCTTTCCTCGACACTTAGTCAAAATCGACCATGTGCATGACTTGCAATATATTTTCCTCCACAAATCAATTTCATTGTGGACGACTGCACATACCTTGCGACAGTTGCTTGGACCCTTCTGTAAACAAACTTACTCTACTCCTCCCAAGATCCTGAGTCAAAAGACTCTGTCATGCACTCCTTCTAGATAATATGCACTCTATGCATGAAAAGCTCCAAGTTCTCTCCCTTTGAATTGTTCCTCCTCGACACTCTGAACTTATTAGAATGACTCCTTTGGTACTTAGTCAAGTATCGACTCTACTCACACCCCAAGACAAAATTCCTTCAACTTTACTCTTGATGGGAAACTATGCACTCCTTGCAACAATTCTTCTATGGCTCAATTGTTCCTCCTGGACAATATGACTCTGAGCAATTTTCTACCTACGCACACCTTCAAGCTAACTCTTCTGAAATTCTGAGTCAAATAAGACTCTGTCGATGCACACCTTGCGGACACTTATGCACTCTTTGCAAACAAAAGTTTCACATTATCTCTTCTGAGATTTTGAGTTGAAAAAAGCTATGTCAACACACACCTTGCAGACACTTATGCACTCCTTGCACTTTCTCGTAGAAGAGAAATAATTGAAACTTATCTAATATCTCAGAGATTCATACATTCAACCACGTAAACACATTCATAACATAAAACAAGTAATAACATAAAATTGAAATTAACAGAAATCATACCCTTCATTCATTCAGGTAGACACAACAACACCAGACATTTGGAACAATGCTCCTCTATTATATTCATTCAAATGATATGTACATGGATTCATACAATGGTCTTTAGTAGTTCTACAACTCTCAGTTGCAATGACGTTCAACAACCTCATTTGGGCAACAAATACATTTATTTATACAACATGAGCTCACTGAGATTTCCCTCTGACTACCTTAGTGCTATCCTATTGAAATAAAAGCATTCAACTACTAAGGATTTATTAGAATAAGTGTTTAAGACAGACAAATAAGATTAAACACATCAAATCTATACTGTAATCTACTTCATTAAAAGAAAGTAAATTCCCCTTCTATCTCATGTGATCGTTCAACTCCTGAACATTTAAAAAGTTATTTAATTTCAATATTTTTAGAATATTTGTGTGATCTGCCTTATTAAATTCAAAATCATCACCTCAAAATGCATGCTAGTGTGCTAAGTTGTCCTCCACTCATGCTTTGTTGGCGATGCTCCTGCATCATACTCCCGTGGACAAAAATTCATGAACTCTTGTCGATGAGCTCCTGCACTGACTTTATATGCTTCTGTATATCTTCTTCATTTACCCACCTGGCATCTTATACTAGATTTCCTTTCCACTTTAACAAATATTCAAAATAATTATTTCTTTTGGTCATCTTACCAATTCGTTGATCTATGATATTCTCCATCTGTGGCTTTTCTGCTACAGGCATCTACTTCTCCCACTGGATCTCTTTCTGATCTTTTGATCCTTTGTCATCTCCCCTATAAGGATACATTTCTGAAATGTTGAATAGGGATGATATACCCACATATTCTTGCAACTCTAACTCACAAGCATTCTCATCAAATTTCCTTAGGATCTTGCATGGTCCTATCTTCTTCAGCTTCATCTTGTTATATGTTCCCCTTGGGAACCTTTCCTTCCTAAGATGTTCTAGAACTTGATCTCCCACTTCAAATTGAAGTTTTCTCCTATGTTGATCAATTTTGCATTTGTATTCTCTGATGTTGTTCTGCAACTTCTCTTTGATCTGATCGTGAAGCTTCTACATTTCTGTAGCGAAGTCTTCTTATCCAGTGCTTCTGAATTCATTTTGCTCCAAATATCTCAACTTTGATACTCCTCTCAGATTCATCCCATATACTATCTGAAATGGTCTCTTTCCTGTACTTCTGTTTGGTGAGTCATTGTATGCAAACTCTGCTTATGACATAATTTGATCCCACTGGCTATGATGTTCTGTGACTAGACTCCACAACAAATTTCCTAGACTCGGATTCACCACCTCAGTATTTCCATCGATTTGAGGGTGATATGCAGAACTAAAAGATAGTTATGTCCCCATCTTCTTCCACAAAGTTCTCCAGAAATGACCAACAAATTTACTATCTTTGTTTGAGACAATACTCTTGGGAAACCCATGAAATCTCACATCTTCCTTGAAAAACAAATTTGCAATGTGTGTTGTATCATTGGTCTTCTATCATGGGATAAAGTGTGCCATCTTTGGAATTCTATCAACTACCAAAATTATGGAATCACTTCATCATTTTGTCCTTGGCAATCCCAACACAAAATACATACTTATTGCATCCCAAGGCCTTTCTGGAATAGTGAATGGTTGATACAATCCAGTGTTTTATTTCTTCCCTTTTGCATACTGAAAAATCTTACATTTGTTTACAAATTTATTCACTTCTTCCATCATACCTAGCCAATAGTATGAACTATTCAGCTGTGTAAATGTATTTTCATGGCCAAAATGTCCTACTAGACCTCTATTATGTTTTTCCTTCAATAGATTATGTCTCATCGAGAACTTTGGTATGCACAACTGACAACCTTTAAAGAATAATCCATCTTAAATCAGAGACTCTGTCCACTGACTTCATTCTCTGAGCACATGATTTGCACATGGTTCATATGCATCTCTAAAATCTGGATCATCACAATACATCTCCTTAAGGTGTTGAATCCCTAAGGTTTACCTCTGGGCATTCCTTGGGACAAATAAGAAAGGGATGAATCCATTAATGGAAATAAGGCATTCTTCCTCCATAATGAGAAAACTGATGAGGATAAAAATGGCATAAAAATGGAAATCCTCCCTCCCCCATGGAAGGAGGTAGCATACCACATCATCAAATACATTACTTGTGAGGTTAGGATGAGTGAAGTATATGCCTATCATTTCAGACTGTTGCATCAACTTAGGCACTTTCCAAATCAGGAACCACACCAGAATCTGAGTATCCCCTATTTTCTTCTTCAGTCATTCAAGGACATGAGCTTAAAAGTAAAAAGAGGGAAACAAGAATTCTTAGCAAATCATGTCCTCATCAAGATGATAGTCTCAGATGATCTTAGGATCTTGAAACATAGATTTATGTGGGTATATTTCATCGAAATGGATATACAATATTTTGAATAAATGAAGGAAACCATGAGTGAGGAAGAAAGAAACAAGGGAGAGGAGCCCAAGAGACTCACAAAGACCAAGAAAAAAAAACAATAAAAGAGGGGAAAAAAAAAGAAGATATATGAAGAATATAAAGAGGTGGTTGATGTCTTAACTTCTTCAGGGACCCCTATAGTCATCCCTATGAAAATCACCACTACATCATGAGTGCAACCTATAAGGAGGAGGTCCAACAGAATCAAGAAAAGTTAGAAAAACAAGATCACAATACGATCAACCTCGCTCAGTATCACACCCCAAGTAGAGGAAGTTAGGGACTCTCCTAGTCCAAAAAAACAAAAAAAAACAAAGGGGAAGGATACTCAAGAGGAGATTGTGATGAAAGAGGAAAGACCGATGGAAGGAACCTCTAAAAAAAAACTCATTTGGAAAAAAAATTGTATGCAACCTTGTTGGAACTAGAGAAATCCAAGGTTGATGCCATCAAGTGGGAAATGGTGGTAGAATATAATAATGAAAATATGAAATAAGAGGTTTCTAAAGAGTTGGAGAAGAAACTCAAACTCATGCAAGAAAAGTTACAAATTATGACTATGCATAAAGTAGACTACAACCAGAAGCTGAAAGTAGATAACCATAAACTTCAACAACAATTGAGTAAGGTAAGAAAGGATCTACAAAAGGTGTGAGATCAGTAGTGAGATCATAAATAACAAATTTGTTTGCACAAAGGGTGTGCAAGAGTTCAACTGGGGGTTGATGATGATTCTCATTATTGTCCATTTTAAAGGCTCATCATTGACATATTTTTCCACCACAAAATGACTTAATGTTTTTTTTAATCATATTTAATAGTCATTCATGGGTATTTTGTATGTTTCTTAATGAATTTATGAATGATGTGGTTTTTTATGTATAATATACCCTTTTGTACTAATTTTTTTGGGAAAATACATGTGTTCCACCAACTAGGTCAAACTACAGGATTCAAGGGCACCAACCTCCTAAAAACGGGGGATTTTGTCTCCTTGAGTGGTTAATCTCTCGTTGTATGAGACTGAAGAAGCCAAGATTAGTGTCTTAAGGAAAGGTCTGAACTTTGTTGTTTCCCTAAGCTCCATCCCAATCGATATCATTGTCTATTGTATTGAGAACAACATTCAAAACCTAACGGACGAAGACAAAAACCAGGTAAGACAAGACTGCTCCCTCATTCTTAGAAAGGTGAAACCCCCAATAAGAAATATCAGCAAGGAAGAACTCCCAGCTCTAAAAAACCTCATAAATAATGAAAACTTAGTCATTCTTAGAGCGGATAAAGGTGGCGCAACAATTCTTTTAAAAAAAAATGATTACAACAAAAAAATGATTGAACACCTCTCCGAAAGTGGCATCTATAGGAAACTTCCCAGCAACCCCATCAAAAAGATTATAAAAGATGTTAATAAATCCATCAACAACTCTAAGCTAGATGAAAGAACCAAGAAATGTCTAAAACCCAAAAAAATATCACTCCTAGGATTTATGGCCTACCGAAAGTTAAAAAAAAAGAGTCTCCTCTTACACCCATAGTGAATACCATAGGCTCACCAACCTATGAACTAGCTAAACATGTATCCAATATACTTATCCCCCTAGTAGGCCATACTGACTCCTTCATAAAGCAATCCAACGAATTTATCAAAATCATTGAAAAAGAAAAATTGAAACCTGAAGATACTCTCATAAGCTTTGATGTAGTCTCCCTTTTCATAAAAATCCCCCTAGATGAAGCTATCCAAGTTGTAAAAGAAGTAACTGACCTAGAAATAGCGAAACTAGCTCAGTTTTTCCTTCACTCCACGTTCTTTAGTTACCAAGGGGAATTTTATGAACAAACTAGTGGGGGTGGCAATGGGATCTACATTGTCTTCGATCATTGCCAATATCTTTATGGAAAACTTTGGAAAGAGAGCCCTAGACTCCTATACTCTAAAACTGATAATGTGGAAAAGGTTTGTTGATGACACTAATGTACTTTGGCCCCATGGGAAAGAAGAATTGGATAAATTCTTCCAACAACTAAACAATATCTCAAACAACATAAAATTCACAATGAAACTTGAGGAAGACGATAGCATCCCTTTTCTAGTCGTTCTAATTAATAGGAAACACAATGGAAGCTTGGAGCATACCATTTATAGGAATAAGACCCACACAAAGAACTATCTACATGCAAACTCCCATCACCACCCCAACCAAAAACTAGGATTCCTTAAAACCCTAGCCACAAGGGCCAAAAGAATCTCTGATAAAGAACACTTTGAAAAAGAAAAATATCACCTTTCCAATTTTTTCAGGAACATTGGATATAAAAGTAAAGACATTAAAAATGCAATAAAAAAAGACAAAGAAAAAATGAACATAGCATCTAAACCCCTTGACAACCAAACCCCTAATAAAAATACTTACCTTCCTTTCATCCAAGGAGTATCATAAAATATTACCAGAGTCCTCAGAAAAAAAGAGATTAAGACCTCCTTCAAACCACATGAAACCATCAAACAAAATATGTGATCCGTCAAAGACAAACTTGACCTGCACAAATGCAAAGGAATTTACAAGATTGAATTCTCATGCGGTAAATGCTACATCGGTGAAACTGGGTACTCATTTGAAGTCAGAATTAAATAACATGGATTTGACATAAAGAATGACCACAGTCACACCTCAGCCTTAGGAGAACACTCCCTGAAAACAAAACACCATGTACGCCTAGAAGAGACAAAAATCTTGGCAAAAGAAGATCACCTATTTAAACGTCACATTACGGAAGTGATCGAAATCCAAAGAAATCCAAGCAACCTTAATAGAGATAATGGCCTAGAACTGAATGAAAATTGGATCTCCTTAATAAAAAGAAATAATAGTTAAGTAATCATCTTTATAGGAAAACCCTAATTTCAAATTAAAAACATTTTGATTTCAATTAATCTTAGAAAGTTATAAATCTTCTAACAGATGATTAATCATTACTAAAATAGTTTTAAATTAAAATTAAACTCATTAATTTAATTCTCAAACAGAAAAGCTTCAATCTAAATATTTATAATTAAAAATTGATTAAAAAGCAACATTAGAATAAAAAAAATTAAAGTAAGAAAAAAAAAATCCGAATGAAAATAAAACCTAAAAACACATAACTTTGATTAACTCAAACTCAAAAGCATTAAAAATTCAAATTCAAATTACTAAAGATCTTTAATTAAAAACAACATTATAAAAATTTTTAAAAGAAAAGAAAATTTTCAAATAAAATCAAAACCTAAGAACAAATTAAATTTTGAAAAACTTAATTTTTTTTTTGAATAACTTAATTAATGATTGTAAAATTAGGTTTCTCTCCAGTCGACCTTTAGGATTTATTATTTCCATTTAGTATTTATAGCAATCTTATCTCTTCAATTGTAATCTAGGCTTCTTGTCCTGAAGGTGGATCCTGATATGTATCTGAAATGTCGATAATCCATTGGCAACACTGTGGTTTTTTTGAACATTACTGAAAACCCTCACCACAAAAATCATATTGATTTTCCTATATCCTTTTTTTCGTTCACTTTCAGTCCTTCATAATCAAGAATGTTTTCTTAGACAATTCGATCCATATGTATACTTTTAGTTGATTACAAGACAATACAATTTCCCATATTGTTGTCGAAAAGGCTTAGAAAAATTTATAACGAGATTCCTCCCAATATAAAACCACATGTAAGGTGGCTATCTATAAATCTATTTAATGGGATTCCTCTCACTCTATAAAAATATGTAAGGTGGCTATATATAAATCTCTTTAAATATATTCATCTCACTCTTTACAACATATAAGGTGGCAATATATAAACTCTCTTACAAAATTTCTCTCACTCTTATCAACATATAAGGTGGCAATATAGAAATTTTGTAGAATTACTCTCACTCTTATAATCTACAATGAGTGGCCTACAAACCTTCTAAACAGACTTTAGGAGATATCTGCACATGAAAATCACCTTACATTTACAAATATACATATTTACATTGAAATATTTTCCAATGGATGGTTTATTCATGGACTCATCCTCCCCTTAGTATTAGGAGTCTCACAACTTCCTATATTTGAAAATACCTTTGACGTTGATGTTGAATATGATATTGAATCTAATGCATATCCAATAAACAATTATACCAAATGATACATCTCCCAAGTAACCTATATAATCTCTCCTTGCGAATACTAAGAACTCTTGTTGTGTCTGGAGCAATGTCCCTTGAATACACAAGTACCTGACCATTCTGGAATGTGACTACATATCATTCATATTCAAATGATGCAAGTGAGGTCAGTTTTACCTTTAAATATGAAACATACAACATATTTTGTATTCCCAAAAATCCTCCTACCTCGAGATGGAATATTACATAACCATACCCTCTTATTGCTTGTTTGGTATTAGTTCCAGATCCCACATAGGAATATATTTCAGACTCTGAGAAAGTCAGAAATATTGATCTCATCCTAGTCATGTGAAGAGATGAGCCACTACCCATGAACCATTCATTAATGTCTTCATATATCATTTTTCCAATACCAACCATTAGGAAGTATTCTTTCCCAAATCTTTTAGTAATACCATTGACTTCATCTAGAGTTGTTGCTTATCTTCTTGAAAGAGTCTTTACATCTTTCTAGTTCTACTTCATATATAAGTGTGGGTAAATTATCCAACACTTATTGATATGATTTCCACTCTTACCACAATAAGAGAAGAGTGCCTTGTTCCCATCTTGGAACCAGGATCCCTTCTCATCATTCCCCCTTTTCCTTTTCTTTTAGAAATGATATTTACCTTTAACCTTCTTCTTGGAGGGATTTACTTGCACAGTCTATATTCTTATACACTTCTCCACATCATGGTTTCTATCTCCACAAGAAGCACATGGATACCTAGACCATTCACCACTTGGAAAAGTCTTCATTCCTTCTCCTTTAACATGGATATCTTTCTCTCGAGATATCTTACACCGTTTACCTTTCTCTAGACTGGAAGGTAACGATAACTTATTATGAAGGACTTCTTCAGCTGAATTTATCCTTACTTCAACTATCTTCAAGCATTCTCCATGTTGACAGGAAGAGGAATAATATGAGGAGTCATCTTTCTCAATCATGTCTTTTGAAAGAGGCAGTCCCTGTTGCATCAGAGACTTTACATTGTTAGTCTGCCAATGTTCATGGATTTGTATTGATGGTGCCAATACTTGATTATTTATTTATAACTTTCTTTCCAATTCATGAAAAATACCCTTATGGAATTCCTCATGACATATCAATCGATCTTGCATATTATGCTTCTCTTCTTCAAAAACTTGCAAATGCATCTTTATCTCATAATTCTCCTTCTGGATTTTCCAATTAATGTTTTTCTGCAGCCTCAACTTCATGAGAACTTTACTCTTTTTCCCCTATTGATAAGAGTGGTGGGTTCCTTTTGTCACAAGGGTGAGAAAAATGAGTTCCCTTAACTATCTATTTAGGATATCTAGAAATCACAACAGTGAGTTAGTCGGTTAATGGCTCAAATAACATAAAGAAACAAGAAATAAACAACAATGAAATAAATCTAAATTAAGCAAGTAATAACTTAAAATGAATTCACATAGACAACGCAAGAGAAAGATACCAAGTAAACTAATATTCGAATCGATTCTTATTGGATTAATATGGGAACTTATGAGTCCCCTCTTCCTCCTTGGGAATGCTCTTGAGTACCAAAGTACAAAGTCTTCATTCTACTATCAATGGCTAACAAACAAAAATGGTGAATAAAAGAGTGTTGGAATACTCAAGGGGAGAGAGTCCTAACACTTGCTATGGATTCCCAAATCTTTATAAAAGGAATATGGCTACCCAAAGCTAAAAATGAGAAGCATAACAATACTCAAATGATTCTTCTTTTTTTGGATACAATGGCCCTTTTTTAAAGGAGGATGGCAAGTTTTTTCACAACTAGTTTCAAATGTGAATGGGAGGCCCTTTGAGTTCCTTCTTGTCCTTTTCAGTGATCCCAATGAAACATTTGGGGGTGATTTTGGGTATGGGGGTGATACACTGCATCCCAAAAGTGGTTGAGGCCTAACCAAACTCATCAATGTACCGTTTTGGCACCTGCACAGGTATTTCAATTGTCACTTGCATGGAATGCACCATGTGTGCTTCATACACTATGTTAGTCCACATGGATGTGCACACGCTTCTTTTCCTAGATGTGCATGGATTTCATAACTACTTTTATATAGTTTTATGATTGCCTTTCCAAACTGAGTGTAATCCTTCCATAAGTATTGGTAGTATGTTGTGTTTGTGTTAACTCTTTCTTCATCCATTGTTTGTATTTGCGGTGATCCATTTTTCGGTGATAACAAAGATCCTTAAAAATATTCACCAACTGAACTCTTCAATCTCATCACATCAGCAACTTGCAAATACACATAAAAAATAGCTCTAATACCAACTTGATCCAAAAATCCTTAGACAACACTTATTTCTTTACAATATATATACATGCAACATCTAAATTGATTCATAATTAATTTACTGATTGTATTCAGGTGTTTTGCATAAAAATGATGATGTGCTTCCTATCTAAAAACTCATAAACTGATGTTTAATTTCCAGAATAGTGATATGACAAAAAAGAAAAGAAAAGAATTAAAATTACATATATAGATGGAATATATATCTTCATCTTCAAAGTCCCTTTAGATACTATGATTGTTCTCCATCATCTCAAACTACCAATTACATTACGACATGAGCTTGCACAAATACTTATTAATGGACTCTCTTTAATTCCACTATTCAAAGCAAGAAAATAATTTCACCATTGAAACCTTATGAAATATTGTGAAATTTGACGATAAAGCTGACCAAATTCCAAATTGTCTCAATTTCACCCTTTTTACACGTCAAACTATGCACTATGGCACTCATTAACAAAAATCTAGACCAATACATTTACAAATGACGTATGATCGTAAACTATACCTCAAATTCATGATCTTTGTGAAAAATCATGAAAAAAGAGTATAAAGTTACCTAGGTGATATTAATATACCTCATGACACGCTTTACAAGACAACCATACTTAGCCTCTTTTCTACATATACTTGGAGACATATGTATGTTTTCAGGATTCATACCATGCATCGGGATCTATGCCCTTGGTCTGTATGCATACATGGGAAATTGTGTTCATCTCTTGGGATTCACACCCATATATAGGCCGCGTGTTCCCAAACCTCCGAACGAAAAATTGGGCATCTTAAAATTAAATTTAGGGGAATCCCTAGAACATATGAAGCCTATAGTGTAGTAGCTAAAACCATGGCTAAGTTTGGCGGAGGTCGTGGGTTCCATTCCCACCGACCCTCGCTCTTTCTATGGTTTTGTTAGTTTGTATGGTTATAATGTTATAAACATACTACATATGGTATATATTTAACCTCCCCGCATAAATTTAGAGCCATATGTTGGACGGAATATTACATAGAACA
>ML776562.1:1923404-1947304 GCA_009831015.1 Picea engelmannii
TTTGACTTTTCCCTTTGACTTTTCTTAGGTTTGACTTGAACTTTGACCTCTCATAACTTTTGCATACGAAATCCATTTGAGGTGATTTTTGCATCATTGGAAAGCTATCATCGAGCTCTATGAATTGATGGAGTTTTTGAAAGCACTTGGAATACTTGAATTTTAATATTTTTTGGATCCCCTAGGACTTTTGTGAGCATTCCGGATCCTCCTAGACCTCTATGAATGTTCCTTAAATTCTCTTGGATCACTTGCACTACCATTTTATACTTCATTTTTATTACTGTAGGAGTATCTTGTAGAAAATCTGTAGATCTTGTAGAAATGCACAGTTCATGTAGAAATCTCCTATAGGCTTGTTTTAGCTTTAGATTTTGACTTAGCTTAATCTTGTTTTCATGAAATCATTAATAAAAAATAAAAGTACATTTAGGTTGATAATGATCAAGGGGTTAGATTAATTTGTTCATGCATTATCATAACTTTATTTCCATTACAGTTTTCCTGATATAGTTTAGAGATTTACTTCTATCACAACTCTCTGTCATAATTTCATATTGGATTTATCTTTTTTCCTCAGTTTAACTTTCCTCTTGGTACTCTTTAATGCAATAGAATAATTTATTTTCATGTACTTTGGATTAGTTTTACTTCCATATTGGTTTGTTTCCTTCAAGTAATTAGTTTAGAGATGCCTTCTATCACTTGATTTCCTACACATTTTTAGCCTTTGATCATTTTCAAATCTTTTCTACCAACAATTGTATATTGTACATATAATGCATAACACCTATTATGTTTGTATAAACTACAGGTTGACAATTAAAGTAGCAGAACAAGGGTACAATAAATAATTGTTTCTATTCCTGGGCTCATCACTTAGCTAAGGGGATCAGTGTCTCATCAAAGTTGGTGCCTACAAACATTGTAACAATATCTTGGTGCCTACATGATTTTATAAAATAATCGTTTTTTGGTTTTCTCCCATTTGGGTTTCCATGTTGAATCTTTGTGTATTTTCGATTGTATGGTTTTCTATTTATCATTAACGGTTATAGTTGGTAAAGTAACACATCGATAAGAAAATAAAAAGTAGACTTCTACTAATTCACCCCTTGTCTCAGTATAAGTAAGTGAGCCAACAAAAAATCCTATGGCACACCAAATTGGACCCTTATCCAAGGGATGTATACCCTTCTAGACATATCACAATGGGATAGGGTATCATCAGGGATTTGAATGCAAGTGGGGAGAATTAAATTATCAAAAAAAATTTACCCCAAGGGATTGGATCCCTTAGAGTTTAATATATTTGGGGTTAAAATGGATCTAGGCTCTTAATATTTCATTTTTAATGAGATTGCAAAGCCCCTTTAATAATTTTTATTTTACTTTTTTATTTCGGGTATCATATCATAAGGAAATGAAACTTCCCCACATTTTGAGGATGGTTTCCAAGATTATTCATGGCACAAGGCCACATAAACAGAATGTATTTATTATGAACTCAACATGTCACTGACATGAATATAACATGGGTGGAGAGAATAACTCTCCATCCTACAAACACTCAACCAAATTAACTTTGATAAATTTTATTATTATTACATTGAATATTTTAATTGTAAAAAAAAATGATAATTAATGATGATGATGATGATGGTTAGCATCCAATGAGACTAAAATTGGTCTATGGGACCTTAAGAAAAGTAACAGATTACTTACTTGGATTTATTCAAAATGTCATTTCCATTCTTTAAAAGCATCAAGAGAAACTTTCCAAGATCACTAAAGTTTTGATGACTTAGAATGTTAGGATTCTAAGAAATGATTCGAAGTGTTTCAAATCGTTATTTATTGTTATCATTTTGGTCTATATTCCTAATAATATCTTTTAGGTTCCTAATTATTACCCATTTCCCTTCCTTTAAGGCCTCCTTTACTTTTTGAACCTCCTTCCTTAATTTAACTTGACCTTCTGAAATGAAATTTTCATTTATAAATATTCCATACCCTTTTAAACTAAGATTTTTACTTAATATTCATGAATGAAGACCATCCAAATAAATGCTATTTTATTTATTAATTTTAACTTAAAAAATACATAGACATAACTCTTCACTTTTTAGGCACAATAAATCTAGGAGGTTCCCTTTATGTATTCATTGAGTTTCCATTTAAAAAATGTATATAATGATGGTGAATATAATGACCACTCTTCATATTTGTTGTTATAAGTATGGACCAAGTTAAAAAGTGGAGGAAACCATTTTTTTTTAGTGATTCTATTGAAATGTTTTTTAAACAAGGCTACGTGGCAGTGTAGTCCCTACTAGGTTGAATTGGATAGGGAAAAGTAGGAGAGGTAGATGGAAACTACAATGAAGATGTGGCAAGAAGCATGAAGCACAGGTGGTATCCATGCAATAAATGACACGTGGCCTGTAGAGCCCCATTTATTTTTTTAAAGTATATACCAAAATACAATTTGTGCATAGTGGAAGAATTTTTTTTATGACAACACAAATATGAAAGGAGATAAAAAAACATTTTAGTTTGAAATATATTAAATAATTTACAAGTTCCTAGAAATTTAAATGCATTTGTCATCTAGATTGGTGAAAGATAAAAATGTATGAGGACATAAATTTAAAAGGAACTTAAATGAATTTGTCATATAGACTGGTGAAAGATAAAAATGTATGAGGACATAAATTTAAAAGGAGATAAAAAAACAGTTTTATTTGAAATATATCAAAAAATAAAAGTCTATTACATATTAATGGAAATTAGTTTAAAAGGAGATAAAAAACTAGTTTAGTTTGAAATATATTAAATAAGTTACAAGTTTGTGGAAATTTAAATGCATTTGTCATATAGACTGGTGAAAGATAAAAATGTATGAGGACATAAATTTAAAAGGAATTTAAATGCATTTGTCATATAGACTGGTGAAATATAAAAATGTGTGAGGACACAAATTTAAAAGGAGATTAAAAACAATTTTATTTGAAATATATCAAAAAATAAAATTATGTCACATATTAATGGAAATTAGTTTAAAAGGAGACAAAAAAATAGTTTAGTTTGAAATATACTAAATAAGTTATAAGTTCATGGAAATTTAAATGCATTTGTCATATAGACTGGTGAAAGATAAAAATGTATGAGGAAATAAATTTAAAAGGAAACAAAAAACATTTTTATTTGAAATATATCAAAAAATAAAAGTGTGTTACATATTAATGGAAATTAGATTAAAAGAAGATAAAAAAGCAGTTTAGTTTGAAATATATTTATTTGAAATATATCAAATATTAAAAGTCTGTTACATATTACTGGAAATTTCAGTGCGTTTGTCATATAGACTGGGATTGGGGCTCTCGTAGACCATAAGATAAATATGTACAAGAAATAGGACTGTAGAAAGAAGAAGTGGGGGACGGTAGAGTGCAATACCTAAAAAAAAATTAAATTGAAAGGTATCAGTGTTTGGCTAGACATTTCTATTTAAAAAAGTGGAATAACTAGGTTGATAAACAAAGAAGGATGCAAGTAGTAGACTTACAGTGATGGTACATATGAGCCCTTTTTCTATTTTCTTGCAGCTGTCATGTCATTGATGTTGTCGACAACTCTTTTTATCATGGCAATTGCATGTTGCCTTTTGTCCATGACGCTTCAATTCCTTTTCAAGACATTCTTCAATGTAGCTTCTCATTGGGGCGATGTGATGTCATTTCAGATTTTTATGTTGAAAAGTTTGTTTTCTAATTCCTGGAAGTCGATAGAAAGATTATGCAGAGCCTGATGAATTTCCTCATTTTGTACTAAATAGTGGACTATCTAGTGGTCGACGTGATCTTGATCATATTCAAGGATGTAAAAAAATTTCAAAGACAATTCCTTAAACATATCAACCTGTTTATTGAAGTCTTTCCTAGTTAAGGGAAAGGAGTTGAAAATTAAGTTGGGGCCTTGGAAGTTTATTCTTGACATCCTTGTGAATAATTTTTCTTTCTTTGATATGGCTTATTCACATGACTAAACAATGAGATGTAGGTTCTTCACTTTTTCTTTCCAACATGCATTTAATTGACCGATCCATTTTTTGGATGGAAGATCTTATTGTCTTATTTTTGTTTCTATCATGTTGTTGACAATGGTGCCAAAAGGAAGGACTGTGTTTAAGTAGAAATGTTCTTCATCTTTTAATTATACCTGCAAATGTTCGAGAAAACTATGTTCCCTAGTTCCAAGGGAAGTGATGGTTTGTGCTGTTTCCCACACCTCAGTAACTAGTTCCATTATTTTCTTGATATTATTCTCCACATATCCTCTACAGGATACGAGGAGGCTAGAGGATCCTTTTAAGTTGGTTGTAGGGGTGGCAGGCATGGCTATTGCCAAAGGATTGGAAAGCAATGGCATAAGAATCAAATCCTCTTCCAATTCCTTGAGTCGTTCCTTCAGTCTGTCATTCTTGGCCTCGATGCCTCCAATGGAATCATGAAGTGCATCTCCGCTTGCTATGTGAAGTTGAAAAATTTGGGACGACCGCATGTTGCAAGGTCAACCTCTGAACGAGATTTTCCTTTGTTATTTTTTACATCTTTTTTTTTCAATGATCAATTTTTTGGACTGGATGTCAAAAACAGTGCTCTGGAACATGAAGGATTCATCTTCATCAAAATTTTTGGTATTGGATATGTCCATTAGACGACTATGCTGAATTGCATCTTCAGGCTAACAAAGGTAGCAAAGCACACTATCCAGATCAGGCTGAAGTTCCATGTTCTCACTCTAAATTTCAGGCTCTTCTGCCTGCCCCACATTTTTTTCTCTTTTTGTCTAGTGGAAGCTTGTGAGAACTATCAATTTTAGAGTGAGGAGGGTCGTTATCTCCTCCTCCATTTGAATAAATATAAGTTTATTTGTTACTGTGGTGGGCCAATGGAGTGATGCTTCGGGATTTCGTAATTTTTGGAGCGTTATTCACCGATTGAACACTCTTGTCATCTGGGCATTTCCCCTATTGCCTGTACAATTTAGTGTTGCTTTGCAGTGTGTCTAGGTCACCAACATCAGAATCAGGAGCATTGCCTCTAGTGTGTGTGTTTTCGGACAAGTGTTTTTTGAAAAAACAATTGTCGAGACCAAGTGTTTGTAAATGTTGTCGAAAAATATTATCGGGGTCAAACCCTCTTAGTATTTCAACATATCTGAGGTTGAAGTTGCTAGAATGCACTGCAAATTCTTCAATTTTGTTGACGTTTTTCAACACGAAGTCCCCAACTTTCCAAGGTAGAGGAATGAACTATTTTTTTCTCTTCTTTTGCAATAGATGCAACCAGTATTTGTATTTCTGTGCTACTTCTACAACAAACATTATGTCCGTAATGTGACATGGAAGGAGACTAGGTTTTTCCCTGGAGCCAAAAATTCTTATCACAATGTAATTATCGAAATCTTCAAGTCTCCCCTTCCTATCCAAAAAACTGGTTTCCTATTTAGATATGCGGGGATCATATTCTCCTAACAACAAAACTTTGAAAACAGATAGAAAGATATTAAGAACCTCATAAAAATAGTGGAAATCCTAGTGGAAATCCTTGTTCTTCCACAAGGCCTGGTACCAGAATGTTACTGGGTTGAATTCCCGGTTGAAATTCTTGGATACAGACAGTTTTGGAAACTGGCAGCAATGTGCTATCGCAAAAACTAAGTAGGACGACATATAAAATTTATTTTCCCTTTTGAAGCTTGACAATTGGGAACAAATTTCATGGGAAATTAACTTTCCCCAATAAAAAATGGCTTGTTCCTTAACTGTGAAATACAAAATATAAAGAGCCATCCAGGAAACAGTTGTTGTGGACTCCTGTCCTGTTATTCTTGTAAACAACCAGGAAATTTTTTGGAATGGATTTCTAAATGAACTAACCTGCAACCTTGTGATATCTTCGAGAACTGTAATTGGGTCTTCCAATAAATGGGGCAAGAGGTCCAACCCGTTATTATTCTTTGCTAGGAACTATTTTCAATATTCTCCTCTGAACATCAATGTTGGCTCTGACAATATTAACATCTGGTGGAAGACCTAAGGTGACAAAGAAACAAAAGACTGGTCCCGCAATGGAGTAATTATTTTTTCTGAAATAAATTTATCACCACACCAAGGGACCAGGTCCTTACAGTTAAAAAATTCAGGGACACAGCCTACATGAGAAATCCCAAAGGTCCAAATTACTTGGTTCTGGGCGACAGGGGTTGAGTAATAAGAATATTCTTTGGACCACTGGAAGTTCTGGCCCTCACACCTGAAGATGTTCACTCTATCTCCACAGAACGGTTGTCGAGCTGATCCCATAGGTTTATGAGAATGTTGGTTTGCTCTAGACGATGGTTGAAATGAAGAGTTTGAGCCGATAATGTAACTCTCCACAAAACCTTGGTTAAATTATTATGAATGGGAAAGATCCTCGATCCTTTCGTTGATTAATGACAATCTGTATGGGTGGTGCATGATCAACCATTAGCAGTAAATCTTACTTATTTCATATTTAGAAATGCGAAGGTGGCAGGTACGATGAAGAGCAATTAAGGATTGGAGTTTCAGTGAACGTGCCAAGATGACGACGTGCGAACGACATTTCATGATTTTGAAATCAACACTCGGAAGGGATAATATAACCCCCCGCAAATATTGGTTTAATGCGTATTAATAGAAGAGCTCCTCAAGCCCTTCGCCCATCAATGACAATCTACATGGTTCCTGGACGATGAGATGTTAGAATTAAATGTCAATAATTTCATATTTAGAAGCAAGATATGTATATATATATATATATATATATATATTAAAACATTTTTTTTTTTCTATTATAGACAAGTGCGAAGGTCACAGAGACGGGGGAGAGAAAGGAACGAATGGAAAGGTTAGAAAAGAGGTCGGACGGGATTCAAAATAGGGTTACGGAGGATACTCAGGAGAGGTGAGTGTTCCATGATCAAATTTTATGTATCCGAATTTTTTACTGCAAAATGTGTAAAACAGAAGAGAGCATGATGGGGCAATTCAACGGTCGGTTTGTATATTTGCGGAATTCCGGGAAAGTGGCCAAGTATGATGATGGGAAATGGTCGGTTGGACTCATTTTCAGAATCAAATATTGAAGATATCGTGAATGGACAAACCCGACGATGCACAACCGACATTCCATGATGTTTGAAATTAACACTCGGAAGGGATAATATAACCATCCAAAAATTTCAGTTTTATGCGTATTAATGGGAGATTTCCTCAAATCCTGGTGTAGCATTAACGTTTGCTAATTGCATACCTAGAAATAATATCTTATATATAAATGGTAATTTGTAATTGCAAAAGGGCACGGGCACAGTAAACAACGATTAGGAATTGGGTATTTCTTGAACCCGCCAACCCGACGATCTGTGAAAGAAATTCGAAGAAATGGCGAAGTATGGAAAGTGGACGGGCGTTCTTTAAAATGGGGTGACAATAGTTCCACAGGAGATGTGAGGACCTGATGGTCAAATTGTGTATCAGAAGTTTTCAGTGCAAAATGTACTATATATATAAAAAAACATTTTTTTATTATAGACAAGTGCCAAGGTCGGGGAGATGAGGGAGAGAAAGGAACGAATGACAAGTTCTAAAAAGCAGTTAGATGGTATTCAAAATAGGGTTACGGGGGATACTCAGGAGAGGGGAGTGTCCCACAGTCAAATTTATGTATCAAAATTTTTTACTGCAAAATGTGTAAAATGGAAGAGCATGATAAGGCAGTTCAGTGGGTGGTTTTTATATTTGCAGAATTATGGGAAAGTGACTAAGTATGGAATAGGGAAAAGGTTAGGCAGACTCATTTTCGAAAGCGAGCATTGAATTTTTTGTGAATGGACCAACCCGACGACGTGCAAATGACATTCCATGATGTTTGAAATTAACGCTTTCTAATTGCATGCCTATAAATAAGATCTTATATATAATTGGTAATTTCTAATTGCAAAAGGGTGCGGGCACATGAAACAATGATTAGGAATTGGATATTTATTGAACCTGCCAAACCAATGATTCGTGAAAGAGGATAGACGAGCTTCAAAATGGGGTGACAATAGTTCCACATAAGATGTGAGGACCCAACGATTAAATTGTATTCCTCAGAAGCTTTCAGTGCAAAATGTGTACCACAAAGAGGGCATGATAGGTAGACCGTAATATGGAAGATGGTATGATATGAGTCTTGTTGTAAATTTGTATATCATGAAAGTCACAGTATTGTTCGCAGGTCATGGAACAATAGAAGTCCAATCTAGAGCCCGCCTATCGGGAATCCACAGTCGGAGAAGTGTCTGGGTATGGAATGGGGAAGCAGTCAGTTGGTGTTGCGATATAAGAGAATGAGTGAAAATTTGAACCCGCAAGTCTTCCTACCCGCACAACCAGACATTTTCGAAAAAAAGAATAAGTGATGAGAAAGATAAAGTTTAGGGAAAAGAGAAACAAATATTTGGCTAAGTATAGAAGATGGAAAAGAAGGGCCAATATATTCACATCTGTAACAGATATTCCATTTCTTGCCAAGATATATTCTTGGAAAGAAGTGTGAAGATGGCGGGCACGTAAAATAATGACTAGGAATACGATCCATGAGTTTACTTGGTTCTTGGTTGTATGCTTCGTCTGTCAATTTGTATATCGCAGAACTCTGAGTCATTTTTTTAGCCAGCCAACCTGCAAGTCCGACTGTCAATTTGTATAGTGCGGAACTCTAGGTGTTGTAGGAAAAGAAACTATAGAGGACTTTCTTTGCTCTTTATTATAACCTCTGTGACGTAAATGTAGTATATGGCTCATTTTAGCACTTTTCCATCCGTAAACAATGGCAATCTTGAGCCCACCAGCCTTGGATCCTGTGTGTCAATTTGTATATTGTGGAACTCCAAATGTTGTTTGGAGGTCACAAAAAAATGGAAGTGCAATGTTGAGCCAACCAACATGCAAGTCCACCTATCAATTTGTATATTGCGGAACTCTGGGTGCTACTTGTAGGACACAGAACAATAGAGGCCCAATTTACACAAAGGGGAAGCGCTAGGTCGAAACGTGTGAATCTGCCAACCCGTGTAGCAAGGCATTTAAAAAAAAAAATGATTAAGTAACCAGGAAGAGAAACTACAGGGGATAAAAGAGTGGGAAAATAGAAAGGTGGAGGGAATTTTTCATAAGCACGAATTGGTTTCAAACAAGCCCGATTGTTGCAAAACCATCATTTTCTACTAATTGTCAGCAATTGCTTTGTTGAAGATTAGATTTTATTGCAACGTGTGGGTGTAAGTGTGTTCTTAATAAATTCTTCCATGACTGTAACATATTAACTTAAGTATTAAACTTCTTTCATTATGGGTTGTTAGAATTAAATCTTAATAATTGCATATATAGAAACAAGAATGGCGATTTTTCTACAACATTGTAATTTGGTATTGCTATGTTCTATCTACATTGTGAATAGAATTGAACATTGGTTTGAAACTGTGTCTAATCCATTTTTTGTTTGCATAAAAGCCTGGTGGATCGACATAGTACATTGACATATAATTTTTAGATGCTCCATCTTAGAAAAAATTACCTAAGTAAATACAATATCGAAGAACTACGAGACCATTGAACCATGCCAATGAGAAGAGGTGTTAAATCCTTAAAAGAAGCAACAATGAAGACTCCAAGGAATTTTTTTTTAATAGCAAATCCATTTAAAAAAAAAACACCGAGTATTGTACATCTATCCTTAGAAATTGGACCCACTTCTTTGGGCCAAAACATTGAATGTATTTGCCAGAAACACAGGTGCAGGGTTCGCAGTATGCAGGATCCTTGCAGTTTTTTCCTCGGTGGATCATCTTGCGGTAAAATTGATAGTTCTTAGAAGATTCCTGTGAGGAAGAAGACAAAAAACGTTGTAGGGAAAATGGAATAGCCCTTAACTGAAAGTTAGGACACACCTAGAAACTGCCTATGCACAATCAAAAAGACTTCAGGGACACAGGTTTCATGTGCAATTTTAGAGGCCCAAATTAGTCCATTCTAGGTGGAAGGAGATGAATAGTATAAATATTCCTTGCACTAGTGGGAGCTCTTTTCCTCATTCCTGAAGATGTTATTTGTATATCTAGAGAACATGACAATAGTCCCGCAATTGAATATTTTCTTGACTTGAAATATATATTTGGGAGCATCAACATATCATTTCCTTATAGTGAAAGTATTCCACCCAAAATGGACTAATTTGGACCTATGTAATTCCTAATTTTGAGCTACAAAGTGGCTATTGCGTTAAACGTTGGTTTCTTTTCTAAAATTCCTTCTTTTGGTGTTGTTAGGACCGCCATCACTAAGCCGGGAAGCTCCGTCCGTTATGGTTGATTTCAATTTGGGTGTAGGAGTGGGAACAGTCTCTGCATTTCCATCATACATTGTCATATCATCGCCCATCAAATCATTTTATTCCTTCTCGGAATCCATGACATTAACCTCTGTGCCAACCATCAATACAACTGGGAAGGTTCTCTGAGCAGGCAGGTTTTCCTTGGAATTCTTTGGCTTGAAATATATCTCTCAGTGTACCAAGGGACCATCTCCTATTTTTCTCCTGGGTAGAGGGAGATGAGTAGTAATAATATGCCCTGGAATACTGGAACCTCTGGCCATCATGCCCAAATGTGTTTACTGTATCTGGACAGAACTATTGCAACAAGTTAACGAGAATTTTCATTTTCTCCAGACTATGTTTGAAATGAAAATTGGGGAGGGATAATATAAACCTCCACAAATTATGGTTTAATGCGTATCAATGGAAGATATCCTTGAGACTTTTGCTGATCAATGATAATCTCCAGGGTTCATGCATAATGACCTGTTACCATTAAATCTCACTAATTGCATATTTAGAAAAAAGTGCGAAGGTGGCGGTGATGACGAAGAGAAATTAAGAATTAGAAATTTCTTAAAGGCTCCAATCGGTTGGCGCATGAAACAAATTGCATCATGTTTGTAATGAATACCTAGAAAGGATAACACTCTTCTCTGCAAATCTTGGTTTAATTTGTAGTAATTAAAAATATTCTCCAACCTTCCGTACATTAATGACAATCTTAAAGGTTCTTGTAGGATGAACTACTAGCATTAAAGCTTAATAATTTCATATATGGAAATAAGTATGAAGGTAGCGGTGATGGTGAAGAGCGACCAAGCATTGTACATTTCGTCCACCCACCAACCTACGAAATAGATTCCAAGAAATGACCAAGTATGGAAAGCAGTCGAGCGGGTTATTAAAAAAGGGTTAGAAGATATACCTAGGAGACATGAGGGGCCGATGGTCATATTACAGCTCAGTGACAGATATCGGTCATCAATTTGTATATTGTGGAATTTCAGGTGTTGTTTGTGCATAGGGGGACAACGGAAGCACAATGTCTAGAGGGACATTTGTATATTGCTGAACTTCAGGTGTTGTATATAAAAGAATGAGACATTCGAAAAAATGACCAAGTAAACAGAAAGAGAAAGAATATGAGATGAAGGGGAATTTATTTGCTAATTTGTAAATCGTGGAAGTACGGGTGCTATTCGTAGGCAACGAAACAATGGAAACACAATGTTGAACCTGCCTATATGGGAAACTGCGATTAAAAAAGTTTGTTCAATATGAAACAGGGAAGCAGTCGGTCGGGCTGGTGATATAAAAGTAAAAATGGAAATCTGAAGACGTGAATCCACCAAATCCTGCACCTAGACATTTTTCGAAAAATGAGTAAGTAAAGAAAGGGAAAGCAGAGGGCAAAAGAGAAAGAAGATGGCAATTTTTGGAAGCAGGAATTGCTGTAAGAAAGCACCATTTATGGTATTAACAGTAACTATGGAGTGCATTAAACATGTTGACAGGTTCTTCAATCAAGGAATAGATACAACGAGCGATGTTTATAGTTTCCATGATCTGTTTGTATGAGAGAAGCGTCCAAAAGTTACAAAAAAATCATTTTTTGGATGTTTAAGTAAAGCTTTTGTACTTTTATGTTGACTACAAGTATAAAAATGACGAATTTGAATTTTAATGTCCCCTCGTTCATATGATTGTTCCATTAGACTTTGCATAGTATATATTCTTTTATTTCAATTTGTTTGCTAATTTATAGATCGTGGAATTCAGGGTATTGTTTGTAGGCGACGGAATAATGGAAACACAATATTGAACTCGCCTATCCGGTAACTCGCCTATTTGAAAAACCGTGAGCCAAATTTTTTGTACAATATGAAACGGGGAAGCAGTCGGTCGGGCTGGTGATATAAAAGTAAGTGAAATATCAAGACGTGAATCCACCAACTTCCGCACCTAGATATTTTTCGAAAAATGAGTAATACATACTAAATATGTACTTCTATAATGTATGGACATGAGATTTTATAGAACATGTACGGATCCCGCATTCCATACTTAGCCACTTTTTGGATTGCGGGTTCTCGGGTTGACGGGCTCAAAATTGGGCCTCTATTGTTCTGTGCTCTACAAATAGCACCCATAATTCCATGATATACAAATTGACAAGCAGACCTACGGGCTGGCTGGATCAACATTGTACTTCTATTGTTCTGTTTCCTCCAAACAACACTCAGAGTTCCACAATATTCAAATTGACAGATGGACTCCAGGGTTGACAGGCTTAAGATTGCGATTGTTTAGGGATGGTAATCCCTATCAACTATATAACATTATCTAAAAACATTATTTTCAATACTAAATTATTAATATTAAATATTGATATTGTACAATTTAATTAGAAAAAAAAGTTTGTACAATATGAAATGGGGAAGCGGTCGGTCGGGCTGGTGATATAAAGTAACTGAAATCTGGAGATGTGAATCCGCCAACTTCTGCACCAAGAAATTTTCTGAAACATGAGTAGTACATACTAAATATGTACTTTTATAAAGTATGGACATGAGATTTTATAGAGCATGTACGGATCCTGAATTCCATACTTAGCCACATTTTGGATCGCGGGTTCTCGGGCTGGGGAGCTCAAAATTGGGCCTCTATTGTTCTGTTTCCTACAAATAGCACCCAACTGTTCCACAATATACAAATTAATAGAAGGACTTGCGGGCCGGTTGGGTCAACATTGCACTTCTATTGTTCCATGTCCTCCAAACAACACTCAGAGTTCCGCGATATACAAATTGACAGATGGACTTCAGGGTTGCCAGTCTCAATATTGCGATTGTTTACGGATGGTGATCCCTATTAACTCTCTAACACTATCTAAAAACATTATTTTCAATACTAAAGTATTAATATTAAATATTGATATTGTACAATTTAATTACATAAAAATATTAAAGGATGTTAAATATCTTATTTAAAAGAAAAACCTATGTATTCAGAAACTCACGTTGTAAAAATTTTGTACAATATGAAACAGGGAAGTGGCCGGTCGGGCTGGTGATATAAAAGTAAGTGGAAATATGAACACGTGTATCCACCAACTTCCGCACCTAGAAATTTTCCAAGAAACGAGTAATACATACTAAATATGTACTTGTATAAAGTATGGACATGTGATTTTATAGAGCATGTATGAATCCCTCATTCCATACTTAGCCACTTTTTGGATTGTAGGTTCTCGGGCTGGCGGGCTCAAAATTGGGCCTCTATTGTTTTGTACCCTACAAATAGCACCCAAAGTTCCATAATATACAAATTGACAAGAGGACCTGTGGGCTGGCTGGCTCAACATTGCACTTCTATTGTTCTGTGTCCTCCAAACAATAGTAGGAGTTTCGCGATATACAAATTGACAAACGGACTATAGGACCGGAGGGCTCAAGATTGTAATTGTTTATGGATGGTAATCCCTATCAACTATCTAAAATTATCTAAAAACATTATTTTCAAATACTAAATTATTAATATTAAATATTTATATTGTACAATTCAATTACATAAAATTATTAAAAGATGTTAAATCTCTTATTTAAAAAAATGATATGAATTCTATCACCGCAAGAATAACAACGACCAATTTGAATTTTAAGGAACTCATGTTGATATGATAGCTCAATTGGACTTCACCTAGTCTATATTTTTTTATTACAATATGAAACGGGGAAGTGGTCGATCGGGTTGGTGATATAAAAGTAAGTGAAATCTGAAGCTGTGAATCTGCCAACTTCCGCAGCTAGTAATTTTCTGAAAAATGAGTAATACATACTAAATATGTACGCTTATAAAATATGGACATGAGATTTTATAGAGCATGTATGGATCTCACATTCCATAATTAGCCACTTTTTGGATCGTGGGTTTTCGGGCTGGCGGGCTCAAAATTGGGCCTCTATTGCTCCGTATCCTATAAATAACACCTAAAGTTCTGTGATATACAAATTGTTAGACAGACTTGCGGGTTGGCTGGCTCAACATTGCACTTCTATTGTTCCATGTCCTCCAAACAACACTTGGAGTTCTGCGATATACAAATTGATAGAGGGACTCCAGGGCTGGTGGGCTTAAGATTTCCATTGTTTACGGATGGTAATCCCTATCAGCTATCTAACATTATCTAAAAACATTATTTTCAATACTAAATTATTAATATTAAATATTGATATTGTACAATTTAATTACATAAAATATTAAAGGATGTTAAATATCTTATTTAAAATAAAAACCTGCGTATTCGAAAACTCGCGATCCAAAAAGTTTGTACAATTTGAAATGGGGAAGTAGTCGGTCGGGCTGGTGATATAAAAGTAAGTGGAAATCTAAACACGTGTATCCGCCAACTTCCGCACCTAAACTTTTTTTGAGAAGCGAGTAATACATACTAAATATGTACATACAGATCCCTCATTCCATACTTAGCCACTTTTTGGATCGCGGGTTCTCAGGCTAGCAGGCTCAAAATTGGGCCTATATTGTTCCATATTCTACAAATAGAACCCAGAGTTCCGAAATACAAAAATTGACAGGTGGAATTGCGGGTTGGTTGGCTCAACATTGCACTTCTATTGTCCCATGTCCTCCGAAGAACACTCGGAGTTCTGTGATATACAAATTGATAGACGAACTCCAGGACTAGCAGGCTCAAGATTGCGATTGTTTACGAATGGTCATCCTATATAACATAATCTAAAAACATTATTTTCAAATACTAAATTATTAATATTAAATATTGATATTGTACAATTTAATTACATAAAATTATCAAAGGATGTTAAATTGCTTATTTAAAAAAAATGAAGGAAACAAAACAAAGTTTTTTTAAATTCTATCACCACAAGCATGACAATGACCAATTTGAATTTTAAGGGCCTCTTGTTGATATGATAGAACAATTGGACTTCTCATAGTATATATTCGTTGATTTTAAATTATTCCAGGAGATTAATTTTACCAAGTTCAATGATCAAGAAAAAATGCTAAAACAAGCCACATAATACATTTTTGTCACAACCCCATAGAAATTGACAGGTGGGTCTGTGGGCTAGCTGGCTAAAAAATTGCAATTCTATTGTTTTGTTTCCTCCAAACAACACTCAGAGATTCATGATATACAAATTGATAGATGAAGCATACAACCAAGAACCAACTAAACTCTGAACACGCCACAAGCAAGTTCCCACAAGGTTCCATAGAGAAGCAGGCATCAACCTTTGCATCAAACAATTTGATATACAAAGAAAATACGTTGCGGCATTCATTTTCTATTACATCTGGTATATGTTCCTAGGATAAAATAACCAGGACCATGGTATATATGGGGTTTTCTGCCATGCTTCCCATTTTTTGACCGAACAATCTTATGTGCATGCAAACTCAAGTACTTGAGTTCGACGAACATTCATCTGGGTGTTGAAGAAATATTACAGAGACACATGAGATATTTTTGTTTCATGGCAAAGTTTGATATGTTTTTTTTTTCCTTCTTTAGTCGATATGAAAATTGCATTGTCCTCATTTAAGGTAAATTTGTTGTGTATCCGAAAGTCGTGCAACATGTAGACACTGCTTGCCTTTTTTATATAGATATGTTTCATACGAAAATTCTTCCAACCTAGGAAGAACATCTTGTAATAGAGATTTCTTAATTTTACAATGCATGGTTTTGTTTCCCACGGTTCGTATGGTAGCATTGACACAATGTCCATATATATATGGAAATTTTTCACTGCATCATAGACAATTAATCATATCATCACTTATCAAAGCAGAAGCAGAAGAAAGAGAGTTTCATTTTTCACATACAGGATCAAAGGGGGTCGAGTATGCATTCGCTGCAACCAAAACACCTTCAAACTGGAAACATGATCATAGGAATTAATACATTGAACAATATAATACACAATTGCACACCCCTCCCTTCAAAAAAAAAAAAAAAAGCAACAGAAATTTGGTGAAGGCTATTTGTATAAGAAAAGTGAGGATGATTTTGTGGATGTATATGCACAATAGTTGTAGAGCTAGTTAGTTTCTTCAGATCCTGTACTATGTCTACTCACAACTTTGTTACAAATGTTGCTTTGGTTGTGCAAAAGATCCTTTCTCTAACATCCCTTTTCTTTGTTATATTTTTGAAGAGCATAAGTGGAAACTGCCCTTTATGCAATTGTTGTTCCATTGACAAAAAAAAAATTGAATAGGTATCGAACAATTTCATCTACAACATGGAACAATACAATATTTGTGTAACTTACCTGAAATACATGCACATGCGAAAGTAAAGGACAAAACTGGATATGGAAAGAGGTACCATTGCCTTGTCATTGTCCGTGTTAAGTACCAAATACTTGAATACAAAATATCACAATAGATCCAAAGATATCTGAATACAATCACCACACAAGATATATGAAACCATATAGAAAATCACAACTTTATTATAGAAACCCTTGAGGTAGGGCAACACCATACAATGGATCCTATTATGGAAGGGATCCTCTCATGTTCACTTGCCTCTTCGAGGGGGAATCCTCTTATTGAGCTACCGCTCCACATACAATAATTCTCTTCATATCTCATTACATTGCTTGAACCCCTTTATATAGTGCTACCATCACCTAAGAACATTCTAGAGGATAAATCTTCTAGAAGTAGAACCTTCTAAGAAGTCCTCTTATATTTATTATATTTAATTACCCATTTATTATATCTAACTACCATAGTGGGCCTTATTTAATAATATAGTGGACCTAGTCCACCTTACATTGAATGACCTCCACTATTATCATTATGGGCCTTCTGGGCCCACCCACTACCTCTCTAGCTACCTTACATTCCATCCACCTTATAAAAGCATTGTCCTCAACGCTTGATGTACAACCATATACCAGGGTCCCATGGATAATTGTGGACCATAATGTTGAAGAAGACTGGAGAACCAAGGTCCCATGTAGAAAGGAAAGCCACCATGCTGAAGTAGTCCAACCACCATTGTAATCCCAGGTCCCATGTCCAAGTGCTCATGTGAACTCCCCGTGACAGATTTTGGAACCCAATAACGAACTCAAAATGATGCTCCAAATACTGGCACCTATCATGTGGATTCAAATAAGAATATCTATCCACATAGTGGAAAATGGTTGTAGCAGAATCTCGAAGGAATAATACCACTGTAGAATATGCAGGATGAACACTGGTAATAATCATTGGCTCTCGATTTGTCACATTGATGCTGTCTACAAAAGGTGGATTAGAGTCATCAAATAAAATATGAAAGTGGTTTTCATCCTAGAAATGACAATTATCCATATACCAATCATCACAATCGGCCTCAAAATCATACCAAGCATATATTCATCCCTGATGTTTTCCATAAGAAATATCTACTTCATGTTATCCAATGAATCTCAATTACTACAAAAACTATCATTGAGGCCATTTGCAAGGTCATGTACTCTAACATCCAATGTGTCATACAATTTGGATTTGAATACTTCAAGAATTCCCTTGAGGTTTTGAGAGGAAATAGCCATATGAGCACCCTATGAACTTTTTGGTCCCACATCCATCATGAAAAAACACAAAAAACAGAACAATAAGTTATTGCAGAAAATCGCGGCGTTTTCCGGAAAAACCCTGAAAAACTGCTGAATTTAAAATGCTCATAACTTCACTTTCCGAACTCCGTTTCGGCTGATTGTTTTTTTGAAATTGGGTGAAATTGTGAGAGGAACTCAGATATATAATTTGTTTGGGCAATTTCGGCCTTCAGATGCTACAGAAATTAAAAAAAATCACGCCGCCGTCCACGGAAAAAAACCTTGAAAAATTGCAGATTTTAAAACTTCAATATATTAACTTCCCGGACTCCGTTTCGAACGATTTTTTTTTTAACTTGGGTGTTTTTCTGAGAGGAACTCATATCCACAACCTATTTCTAAAAAAATTTCACAGAAATATACTGAAAATTTCTGGAATGTCGCGGCCCTCTTTTTATTCTTCGAAAAACAAATCTGCAAAAATAAAAAATATTTGCCCACAATGTCTACCAAGGTAAGTGCTCTAATTCCACTTGTTAAGTACCAAATAACTGAATACAAAATATCACAATAGATCCGAATATATCTGAATACAGTCACCACATAAGATATATGAAACCATATAGAAAACCACAACTTTATTATAGAAACCCTTGAGGTAGGGAAACACCATACAATGGATCCTATTATGGAAGGGATCATCTTCTGTTCACTTGCCTCTTTGAGGGGGATGTTCCTATTGAGCTACCGCTCCACATACAATAATTCTCTTCATATCTCATTACATTGCTTGAACCCATTTATATAGTGCTACCATCACCTAAGAACATTCTAGAGGAGGAATCTTCTAGAAGTAGAACCTTCTACGAAGTCCTCTTACATTTATTATATTTAATTACACATTTATTATATCTAACTACCATAGTGGGCCTTATTTAATAATATAGTGGACCTAGTCCACCTTACATTGAATGACCTCCACTATTATCACTGTGGGCCCTTTGGGCCCACCCACTACCTCTCTAGCTACCTGACAGTCCGACTCTCCATCCTTTATATGGAGAATGTGTTGTGAGCCAAGTTTTCTCACCAGTGTGACAGCTGCGCCAATGGTTCCGATTGGGTAAATATCACTACTCTATGCAAGTTGGATGATAGACGCATTCGGGACGAAACAATATTCTGAACAAACAACGAAATTTTTTTCCACAATACTTATTTCTTTGAGTGAAATAATCCGATCACAATCACCACGGTCATATATTGTTTTGGGAAATATATTAAAATTTGTAATGGATATTCCATTACCCAACAATATATTTTCTACATGTTTCTAGAAAACTTATGTAGGAATATTCAGTCTGACTGTCATCATGGCCTCCTTGTCTATCATGTCAGCACGCATAATGGATCTAGTTTTGTTTTCCTTTTCCAAGTAAGTGCTATAGAAGACCATTATGTCCTCGATGAACACTTGTCCAGTTCGGTGGCTTTTCAAGCCCTCTATTGATAATACTTTGGTGGTTACAACTCTAGACTTGTTGACAATTTTTGAACAGGAAAACTAAAGTGAATGGTAGTGTGATTTATTTATTTTCGTATTATTATTTCACTGGCATAAATATACAAGTACGCGCATAGTTTCTATGAACTATGGAGCTAAAGTTTTGCAACCACACTTCTTAGTCCGTGGAACTTGCGCTATGTTCGGCGTCTCACTTGTACTTGTCGATACTTCTTGTGAACTGCAAACCATGTATTGAAGATAACATCATCATATTCACCATTCCATAGATGAATAAATAGCCGAGGATATTTTTTTGGTAAACATACTGGGAGTAGAGTGTATGAATCTTTACCTTTGGCCTTGTCGGTCTACTGATGTCTTGGATGACTGACTGCTCATGGCCATGTCACTAGTCCAACTTTTTCTGATGCAATCATGTATATATAAACATCAAAAGGACTAAACAAGCATATGCATTGTACATTGTCCATAATAGTTCTTAATGTCACATGCAGGGTGGAAGGAGGTGGAATATAAAATAGGGTGTCAAGGAATATACTCAGGAAACATGAGGACCCGAGCGTAAAATTGTATGCCTCTGATTTTTACCTTTGGCCTTGTCGGTCTACTGATGTCTTAGATGACTGACTGCTCATGGCCATGTCACTAGTCCAAATTTTTTCTGATGCAATCATGTGTATATAAACATCAAAAGGACTAAACAAGAATATGCATTGTACACTGTCCATAATAGTTCTTAATGTCACATGTAGGGTGGAAGGAGGTGGAATATAAAATAGGGTGTCAAGGAATATACTCAGGAAACATGAGGACCCGAGCGTAAAATTGTATGCGTCTAATTTTTTTACTAGAAAAATGTGTAACAGTAAACAGGGCATGAGGGCGGGGCACCATGGCCAATCTGTATATCGCAAACCCACGGAAGCCAAGGGAGCAATCTTGAACCAGCCAGCCTGCCACCCACAATCAACAAACTGGGTAAGTATGGAATAAGGTAGAAGAGTGACCATACATGTGAAACCTTTAGTCCACTAACCGATGCACCAAAGCATTTTCGGAAAGACCACTAAGCAGATCAATTAGAAAAAAAAATGGATAATAGAAAATGGAAAAAGTAGAAATAGGGAGGGCAGAAAGGCCCATTGCTGCCAATTCATTGTTTTCTAGTCTAATATTATATGCCCCCACCCGGTTTGTATATTTAATTTACCAACACAGTTGGTATACCTTTTCGAAGATTGTACCACATAACCCTTTGCTGCTACACAAAACAATTCATCTTCCTGTCCAACCAACCTGTTTCATCCAAGGTAGCAATGTCGAATATGCAATGGACATGAAGGCAAGTTAGTATGAATACAAACATGTAAAAGAAAGAGAAACAATTATATTTATTCCAATGTAACAACAAACAAAATACAATTCATATGAGAATACGCAGAAAGATATTATATTTGAAGGAAGAAAAAAAGAAAAAGGTGCAAAGTAGCAGAACAAGAATAACAAATATACAGACAATAAATGAAAAATTGAACACTGGAATATGAAATAAGAATACATGTATCCACCTCTGTAATTCCTCGTCTACATTCCCGCCAAAGAGTCCATCGTCCTCTCCAACCATTCTGTTTGTTTAAATGTAGAAATGCAGGAAAAATACAATGGACATGAAGTAGGTTAGTATGCAGGAAGACATGTACTGAAGATAAGTTATTATGTAGGAAGGTATGAAACATCTACACACAATAAACTAGGTGAACACATATACAGACAATAAATGAAATACAAAACAACGGAATATGAAATAACAGTATAAGCATGTACCTTTCTATCTCCTCTTCAACTGATGCAGCTAAGACTCCATCGTTTTATCCAGCTATTTTGTTTGTTTGAATGTGGGAACACACAAAATACAATGAACATGAATAGAAGATGGTATGCACCAGAGAACAAGTAATATGTACATACAGTAAAAGAGACTGAACGAATAGTCTAAAAGATAGGCATAAATATGAACCTTTGCGCTTCTCCATCCATAGTTGTAAATATGTAATTTTTTCTCTGCCCAAAATATATTACAAGCCATAAAATATTACGAAATTTCATGGTCGTAGCTAAACGATTTTTGGTTTTCCATGGAAAAGTATCCAGATATGCTTCCACCCATGGAAATACATTTTCTTTATCCTCTACACAGACTGATGTGCACACAATACAAGATTTTGGTTTTCCGTGGAAAACTACCCAGATATGCTTCCAGACATGGAAACATAATTTTGCAGAATCTTTGTTGTACATATCATATATCAAGTACAAGACAAATTGTATCATGGGCACACCAGTCTGTGTAGAGGATAAAGAACATGTATTTAAATATGGGCACATTTCACCATACATGGTTTATAACTGCAGCCTGCATATGTTTTATTTTAACAAAAAAACAACGGATATTGCAATTTCACATGTACATCTCGAACTATTTTTCATGCAACTATTTTCTATCATGTCAACACTGAAGCACCAGAAAAATCTCACAGCAGAACATATATCGACCTCACTAGACAGGGAAAATAACACAACTTCATGTCCACTCGTGGGTGCAAGGGTTAAACACCATAAAGCACTCAAATAATAATAATAATACAAAAAAAACAACTCCAACTACTGGCGCAGGACCCCAACCCTGCAAATCATAATCAAACAAAAGAAAACAACAAGCACCAAACCAGTGAGAAAGAATGAACATGCCGAATTCCATCCTTGGGGCCCCAAAGCATAAACTTGAGCCAAAAAATCACAACCAACAATCTACGAACCAAGGAACCAAGGAAAAAACAACAACCACTGAACTAGTAAACAAAATATGTATCTCCAAAGATTACAAAACTGTAGCCAATGAACAAAAGGAACTAGAAACATATGATGAGCATGCCAACATAATTAAGAAAACATTCTTACTTGCAAACTACAAACACTGAACAACAAAGAAGGAATAGAAAATGAAACTATGGCATGGAAACTTACTTCGAAATGATGAAAGGCAGAAGCGCAGGTCGAATTGTGAACCAAACAACAACAACAAGCAACAACCGACGAACCAGCGAAGAACAAGCATTCATCGAACCAATAAATAATGTATGTAGCTTCAATGATGACGAAATTGCATTGCAAGGCTAGAAGAAGGATAAAATATATAATTCCTATTCAACTGGCAATGGACAACAATTTTGTCCAAAATCATTGCAACATTGTATGGAAAATCTTGAGGAAAAATGTACTCCGAGAAGCGTATTTAGATAAACATTTAAGGCTGTCAGGTTGTCTAAGGACCTCGCGGTATGAAAACATTTAAGTTGTCACGCCTGTTGGAGGACCTCGTGTCATGTAAACATTTAAGCTGTTAGGCCTATTAAAGCACCTCATAAAAAGTGTCAATACATTTCAATACAAATACATGCGGCAGGGACGTTATAAACTTTGGAATTATCGATCACTATAAAGCTTATATATCTAAACATTTCAATATGATTAGTACAAATAAAAAAAGCATTGTATATGATCTAAGACAATGCTAGTAGAAAATGCTAAGACAAACATTCAAACTAATGCTAACATTAATCCACCTTAAAGCAATGCATAAGAAAAATATATGATTCAAAAAGACTATAGACGATAAAAAAGTTTGGATATGCTAACATATAAAACATTGGGAATAGCGAAGCTGTCAATAAGACCTCCAATCTATTATCCAATCAAATCATTACATATATGGTACTTTTTATTATATAAAATTCAATGCTTTTAGTTCCATAGCTCCAACAATAGATATTATGCAAATATTTGTGGTCAAAGGACAAACTAATATGAGGTCAATGAATTATCGATCGTTATATTCCCTCTATGCCTACGACACAGACTAATAAGAGATAAGTTCAACTGTGATTTAGTCTTTTTAAAATGAATTTAACTTTTAAGACTAAGTATGATAAAAAATCACATTAATTAAATTTAAAAAATCATATTAAAAATTCAAATAAAAAATGATGATGATGATGATGATGATGACGATTAACGTCCACTAAGACCTAATTGGTCTATTGGACCTTAAGAGGGTAAGTGATTACTTGTGATTCTTTAGAATTTTGTTTCTGTGCTCGAAAAGCATTAAGAGAAGGGTGAAATCATGAAGGTGGGTTACACCTTTGCTTGTTTTATGACAAAAAAAACTGTATTTTCACAAGTTATTCAACTTCCGACATATAAAAGTATTTTTTTTATTTAGAATTTCACTTTACAGTAAAAACAAAACTTGTG